>CM056608.1:21911044-21996044 GCA_029721355.1 Tegillarca granosa
AAAACACTTGATTTAGGCTCTTGAACAGACAAATTTTCACGCACCAGGATCTACCCGAGTGCTATTAAATCTAAGCAGTGAGAGATGTCGAACCCCTATAGGTACTTTATATGTAGTAGCAACAAGAGGCACTATTATCCGTAACTGTGAAAACATTCTGCCAGCGACCCATTAACAGCCTAAATTGATAAGAAGACGTCAACGTTCGCTCTCGATATCGTCAAAGTTCGAGATGTGGTAAGACGTGACGAATAATAAATTGTAAATTGCGGCTCTGCATGGGTATAATTTGTTTATTATGCATACAATTAATTACACCATAACGCACTTTACAGCTGTACCAATTATTTAAACCAGTTTTAATACATGTAATATAAGATCCAATATCAGGCAAATGAACAATACACGTGCGTTTTCCAAACAAAACAACATACTAAAACAGCTTGTAAGTGCCACGTAAGCGCTAAAGTAGTTCATAATCATTACTACTTTTATTTTTCATTAGCTTTTAACAGCCTCAAGGGACGAAACAGTAAATATTCGTCTTCCAAATTAAAGTTCTATGTTTACAGCTGAGGCTAAAGCAATTTTACTTCACAATTATATTTCAAAATCGCTTCATAACAATTTTTAATATGTTCCGACTCTTTATCAGTCCTTCGGGCAATAAAGAGCAGAAATTCTGGAACTGCATACGTTTTTACGTATGCTGTTTCAGATTTAAATGAAATTGTTAATTATTGTTGGTTGCCTAGCCATGTTGGTTCAAAAAGGTAACACTAAAGCCGATTCAGTAGCTGCTAAAGCAGCATTATCTAAACCAATGACTACTTGTTTAATTCTTCATACTGATTTTAAGCCATTGATATCCAATTATATCAATGATCATTGATCAAATCATTGGAGCAATCAGAAACATAACAAGTTACATTCTGCACAGCCTTTTCTGGATTTACACCTTTGTCTCAGTATAGTAGACGTGAAGTCGTTGTTTTTCAGCATCATCGATGCAAGATCTTAATTAAAAAGGTCCATGGACCTAAAATTTTTCCTACGGGAAATCAATTTGTTTAATAGAATATATTTTTTATGATATATTATCCAGTATTCTATTAACATTATGCAACTGTGACATAACTGGCTTTTATCAGCTAATTATCTTAAAATCTTATTTTATTTACATCTGTTCAATATTTATATATTTTGATTTTTAACATTTTCTAGCAGCGAATAGCTGCAATAATGCTGATGCGGCTATAAGCAAAATTCACTCACTCAATAACAGTCTCAGGGATTTATTTATTTATTTATTTATTTATTTTTTGTATCTGTAACTTAGCAAAGATCGTTAGTGTGTTCGTTGATGATGATTTTTACGTCATGTCAATGATTTCTTTCGCCGATACTTGGCTCTTAGAAGCGCTAAGATCATGTTCTTCTCCGTCACATCCGCGGGTTTGGTTTTAATTTCAATTTTGGGTTTTTTTTTTTTTTTTCTTGATACTTTTATACCGCTAGTTTGTTTTTATGGAATTCCTCACACACCACGTGGTACCTCATAGCGTCGCATAAAGTGACGTTTTCCCATCATTACGACGTTATTGGGGAATCTGTGACGCAAACGTAATCCATTTTTTCATTCCGCACGAACGTTAAGAGGTACTGATTACGTGGAACACTGTTGGGTTCCATTGGAGATTTTAGAATCACATTAGCGATTTTTTTTTGAAATATTTGCAACTGCGCTTCAAGGCCTTCATGAAACACTATGGAACACAACTTGTTTTTTTTTTTTTTTTTTTTTTTTTTTTTTTACAAAAAATAAATAAAAAAGAATAAATAAATAAATAAATAATTACGACGATAAACATGTTCTTATTGAAATATATGTAATTAGATGCAACGCCAGTTTAATAATAGAAAACATTCTGAAAATACTCGTATTTATTGCTGTGATGTATGTCTACATTTCGACTGGTCAAGGACATTGTGCATTGGAAATCAAAACATGCTCTCATAACCCGCAACAGTTTTATAAAGAAGGGAATGGGAATATATACACAAAATGTAAATATTCAAGGATTACTATTATTAGGCCGTTGGTTTGCTTACACTGACTTCTTTTAATGGCAATGATTAAGGTGATACCTTGAATTAATTACCTTCTATTTATTTAAGTCAATGTCGAAAGATAAATACGTGTACGAAGTATGAATGTTCCTTTAGTGACTTCCCCAGGCGAGAAGAGACGTCAAATCATAAATTTCTAGAGAAAATAAAGTAAATGGAATTTTAAAGTAAAATTGAACGGGAAATAGAACCAGATAACCTTGTAAGTCGATTCTGTACCACACACAGTTATGATGATATACTTTTGCGATAAGTGAAATTTTTCTACAGGTGGATTGCTAACATTAGCCTTTAGGTGATAAATATTCTAAAACCAGATCAGTATTACAAATTTTGGACGTCAGTCGTGCATTATGACGCCATTGGAGGCTAATTTTCTCTCCGTCTTCTTTATCCCCTAAAGTAACACTTGAATTATGACGTCATTTGAGTCTAATTTTCTCCCCAATTTCATTACCCCCTGAAGTAACACTTTACAATTATTAATTGGAAAAATTGGTCAAAAAATTTGACGTACGAATATTTATAAAATGCAAAGTAATGGACAATAGCTTGTCTGGAGATTTAACTTTCAGCCCTGGTAGCAAACTAAAGTGGCATTTTGTAATTTTGTCTCCAACAATTTTTTCAATTTATTGACAATTCAAGATGTTTCATCTCGTGTTTGAATGTCTTTTATAAGAACTATATAACAATGGTATAACATTTTCTTATAAATCTCAAGTACCACATCCAGCGGTTTAAAGTGAAATAAATTTGAATATCTTAGAATTTAATTTAAACTATGTTATTTTATACGTTCTTGAAAGCAAAAACATTGATGTGAGAAATTTGTCTTCTGTTTTACTAAATTGTTTGAGTCTATAGCTGACAGCTAAACGAGTCTTCTAAATTTGATATATTTGCCACCTTGGATGTACATGTGGCTATAGACTGTATAGGTTTAAAACCAATAAAGATTATTGAATTGAAATTGGATATATTGGGTAAAAATATTATTATTATTATTATTATTATTATTATTATTATTATTATTATTATTATTATTATTATTATTATTATTATTTTAAACCGCAAATAACAACACATGTTACATGTTTTATATTGACTGAGTTTCAAAAGAATATATATATATATATATATTTAAACAATGAAAATATCTTTCTTGTAATTAATAAACTAATAAATTATTAATAATTTATCGGGCAGTTTCAATTAAATTCAATTTATTCAATATATTATACAACTCAGCCACTCTAGAAGTGGAACATGAGGACATGTATTCATTCTTATATTAATGCGCCACTGCGGTAGCTCATTTGGTAGAGTGCTCGCTCCGTAAGTGGAAGGTCGTGGGTTCGAACCCCGGCCGGGTCTGACCCAAGACTCGAAAGTGGGTAGTGAATGTTCTTTCGCCAAGCACTCGGCATTACGAAATGAAAGTCACGGTTCGTTCGGATGGGAACTTAAAATAAACGAGGTCCCGTGTCATGGCAGGCATGAGTCCACGATAAAGAACCCTGCTGTATAATGCTATCAGCGCAACGCACAGGCAAAATTTCAGCGCAACGCAAAGGAAAAATTTTTGCACTTTCGCCTATAGCTGGCGACGTCTCGATATAAGTGAAATAGTCTTGACTGGGACGTTAAACACCATTACTCAACTCAACTCAACTCAATTAATATATTAATGCAATTTAAACAATTCGGCATACATCGTTTTTAACCAGAAGTTTGTTTAATGGAACTCCCTAGTGCACCACATAAGGTGGCGTTTCCCCCTTTTTTTAATTCTATCTATTTATTTATTTGTTCAGTATTTATTTATTTATTTATTTATTTATTTTTTTTTTTTTGAATACTTGACGTAAACATTATTCTTTCACCCCGCACAAACATTTAAAGGTTTTTATCACTTGGTCCGCTGGCGGATTTTATTTGTACATATATTGAGTTACATTATTTATTTATTTAGTTTTCTTATTTATTTATTTATTTATTTATTTATTTATTTATTTATTTATTTATTTATTTATTTATTTATTTATTTATTATTGAATTAATTTTAAAAAATAAATAAATATATAAAAACAATAAATTTAACATCGAAGTAATGGACATTTCAGCTACAGTTTTTTAACACATTTAAGCAAATTTTCAAAATAAAAAATTGACATTTTGAGCGGTAGATTTTTTTAATCGCTTTCATTAGCCAGACATAAGTACCCTGTTCGTCAAACTTTCTAGACTTTAGGCTTGTTTTAGTTGATATTGATTTGGTTAGATTTTGTGGGTTTTAACGTCACGGTCACAAATATTGAGACGTCACCAGCTATAGATAAAGTGGCAAAATTTTTGACCTATGCAGTGTGCATCGTGCAATGTGCAGGGGGAGTTCTTTAGCGTGCGCGCGGCACCTGCCGTGACAAGGGGCATCGTTTGATAAGGCCATCTTCGAAGGACCCCGTGACTTCTATGTCTAAATGCCGAGTGCTTGGCGAAACCACAGTCACTACTAATTTTTAATTCTTGGTCAGAACCGGTCGGGGTCCGATCCCCGACCTCCCACATCCGGGATTCGAACCCCGACCGGATTTGACCAAAACTTTGTCGTTGAGACTCGCATATATACTTAGCAAGTATGCCTACAGTGTTAAAACAATGTTGAATTTTGTATAATTTTCTAATTTTCACATGGAAAGAAATGATGCAGTCGAAGACTATTGAATTCTATAGCTATTTTTTTTATGAATTAACGAAATGGTATTAAAATCATCACTAAATATGGTATGATATAAGAAGAGTGTCTGGAATGTTTTTTTTTTTTTTTTTTTTTTAATTCTAAGAAATAGTTTACAAGTATTCAAAACTTAGCAAATGACAACTAAATATTTTATGTTTTCAAAAATTAGTACATGAAAACTATATTTATAAAGTATTTATAACATATAAACATTAGGTGTAACATCAGAACTCCTTTAACTTTTTTCTTATCCTCATTATAGCACATGTTTATAATTTTAAAAATCATTCTTCTCGTGTTCGTTTCGATCATAGGGACCATTTTCATATTTGATGAGACATTCAAAATTTTTATATGACAGGGTGAACAAAATTATCATGGCTTACTCAAAACGTTTTGTCCCAATTTTCGTACATAAGCTACAAGGCTAATTAGAGCCTACCCTAAAAATCTTTTTCTTAATATATATATTTTCTAAGTAATTTGTTAGACTATTTTCATTAGGTTTTATATAATCCCCTGTCATTTGTGTCGGGCCGAGATGTCGCTCGTCTGAAGTCGATGTCTAAGTACGTGTAAAATAAATGGTATAAATTCAATTACCAGCATGGTATAAAATTTCTTTAATTTGTCACAATATTGATGATTTCTTAAGATATAATGAATTTATCACAGAAATCTGAGGTTTTTCGTCAACAATAAAATCTAAATAGATGTAAACAATGGAATGAATAAATTCTTAACCGGAACGAATTATATAACATAAACCATAATGAAAACAAATTGATTATATAATCAGAACTTAATTAAGTTATTTTCTTAGGTGGAAAAACAGGTTTTAGTTGGGTGGTTTTTGCGTATTAAATTGGAAAATCTTGACCTTTTGTTATATCTAGGTTTTCAAAAATCATACAGTCATGACCCATTTTTATAAGTTTTATTTTATTTTATTTATATATATATATATATATATATATATATATATATATATATATATATATATATATATATATATATATATATATAAAAATATATGTTTTTTGTACAAAACATTATTTAAATCCTTGAATAATTCCCTAGATCATGAATTTTAATGATTTGCAATCAGTTTTTATACAGTTCTACGTTTTTTTGTTGTGATTGTTTTCGACTTTAAATAAATAAATAAATAAATAAATAAATAAATAAATAAAGTAGTGATAAGTAAGTAAGGAAGGAAGTAAGTAAGTAATAGTGACATGTGTAACTACAAATACATGTTTAAACAAATTAAATAGCATATCATTACACCCGGCCCAAGGGGCCTACAAGTCACCTTGAATAAGTTTAATAATTTTAATGTATTTTCACATTACTGTACATCTGAAATATAGATATCATGAATAACATCGTAAAAAATATTAAAGACATATTTTTACGTAAATAAAATATATATCCTTATACCTATAGCTTTAGGACGTGTATCACTTGGATTGACTGGCAACAAACAAGTTCGTGTATGCATGAGAAAGGCAAGTGTTTGTTATGGACTGTCTTGTACTAGCGCGCACCTGTAACAGGAAGGAGAAGAATACATGGTCGGGCCTGAGAACGAACCCGGGACCCCCCGCACTATAAGCGAGTGCTCTACCAACTAAACTACAAAGGCCACTAAACAAGCATGGTCACTTTTTGTCCTGCTGTTAGCTCACCTAACAAGTATTCCACAGACAAGCAATCCAACCACACTGCCACGTTACAAACTATATACTGTCGGCTAGTAAACCAACTAACTTTCTCATGCTGGCATCTGGCGAGCGGAAACAGAACCTAGGCGGCGAAGATCTGCAATCCTTAAATTCACAGTTTCAACCTCTCGGACACAAAACTTCTTCCCTAGCTAAGAGATCAACACGAAATTGGTCACAATACCTTATTCTAAAACATAATATTACCAACCAAAGTTTAGATTACGAAAAGAAAAGCAAATTAAGCTACAATATAGCAGAGACATTATATTGGATTGCTATGTAATAATAATAATAATAATAATAATAATAATAATAATAAAAATACTTTATTGCAAAACAAAAACATTACAAAGTAAGATAAATTATGTAACAACATGACAATTAACAGAGAACAATCAGATGTTAAGTAGTTGTGATCTTAGTAACCAGGCTTTGGATAGATAAATACAAAGTTTCCTTGTCAGAGATTTAGAGTCCGCTTTTAAAAGAGTTCGAAATTTATGGATATTTGGCCAGACACAATAAAATTTTTGCAAGTATTGACAGCGTATGGAACGGTATGCAGGACATATAAGAAGAAAATGATACTCAGTCTCAATACAGTTCGAGGTACAACATAAACAAATTCTGTTTTCCCTTGGAATGTTAGTATAGCGGCCAGATTCAACATTTAATCGCAATGTACCACTGCGTAATTTAGTTAAAAGTGATACATTGAAATCAAATGTTAAATAATCCGCTAAACTAAAATCATTTTTAAGAGTCGCATGATATAATAATTTTTCAGACGAACTGACAAGCTGAATCCATGTCTGATAATACTGGTCTGTAATTTGATACGGATTTTCATAGTGTCCAAAGAAACACTTGGATATTCTTGGTTGTACCAAACATCATTAAAACCTAATGAAAATAACATGTCTCGAACATCTGAGACCCAGTTCTTTTTACCAAGTAATACATCACTATATAAAACATTAAATACATCAAAAACTTAAACGGGTTTTAAAGTTATGATGCGAAACCAATATTTAATTATTTTATATTTACGCATTATACTTGGTGGTAGACGACCAAGTTCACCATATTAAAAGGCAGTGGGGGCATCTTTAGATAAACCTAAAGTATGACGACAAAATCTATTGAAAACAAGATCAATTTCATGTGCACGATGGAATCCCCAGACTTCCGATGCATAGTTTAATATCGAACCAACCATACTGTCGAACAAATAGCATTTGTGTTTAACGTCTATGTACAGTTGTTTGATGTTAGATAGAAGTCCAGACATAGCTCTTGTTCCTTGTTGTGCTATCCTTTTCTGGGTGTGCAAAAACTTGCCGTTATAGTGTAGCAGCATACCTAAATATATGTACGAGTCTACAATTTCTAATTCTTGGTTATTGAAGTAAAATGTGTCTGCTATAGGTTTCCATCCATTGCGAAATACAACAATTTTAGTTTTTAAGGTGTTCACGGAGATATGCCATCGTTGGCAATAAAACGCAAGTTTGTCCAACAGTATTTGTAATATATTTGGCGATTTACCAAACAAAACCGTGTCATCTGCGAATAGAATCAAATAAATCAAATACCCATTGATATTACACAGATCTGCAGAGTTATTAACGGAAATATCATGTAGGATGCCGTTAATGAAAAGCAGAAACAATAATGGTGATAGTTATTCACCTTGTTTGACGCCTATATGATTTGCGAAGGCTTCAGAGAATTGACCTCCATTCCGAACAAGTAATGAGACATCAGAGTACACAGACTTGATCACATTAACAAATTTGAAACTTAATCCACTTTTATTAAGATTGTACCACAATATCCGTCTTACAACGCTGTTGAAAGACTTGCGGAAGTCCACAAAAGCACAGTATAACTTTTCTTTGTGTTGAAGCACGTGCGATATAATCCCATGAAGCACAAATATAGCATCTATAATAGAGCGAAATCCAAATTGGTTGTTTATTAATATTTCTTCATCCTCAGCCCAGGTTTCGAGTCGACGTGTGAGAATTGAAGTATATATCTTGGAAAATACACTGACGAGTACGATAGGGCGGTTATTTTTAGGGTCGGTTAAATCACCCATTTTGGGAACTGGAATTAACATTATGTAAGAAAACCCATACTTCGCCGGCGCAGGGCATTTTGAGCAAAATCTAAATATTTTGACTTTTACATTTACAAATAACAGACACGTATCCGAATGTCATAACGAATTTTTTAAATCACATACATAAGATTAGACACATACATAAAATGAAAACCAAAGTCTGGCTAACAGAAGCGGTTAAAAATCTGTCACTCAAATGTACATTACCTAGTCGCTCAAATGTACATTACCTAGTCGCTCAAATCCCTCAAATGTACATTACCTAGTCGCTCAAATGTACATTACCTATTCGCTCAAATGTACACCACCTATTCGCTCAAATGTACATTACCTAGTCGCACAAATGTACTCTTTTCTTCCACTCTTTTGTACTACGGTTTCGTTCAAATGTCCAACACCGTACTTCACAATATTCGAAGCAAAAACGAGCTTGTAAAGGCTCGACTCAGCTGTTACATATAAACTGTTTAAACAGCCCATACAATAAATAAATAAATAAATAAATAAATAAAACTTAAAGATTCTGACTTTAATTTCGATTGGCACTGGAAACTATAAAATAATTTATAATAAATAACTGTATAACAAGTTTGACTGAAGGTAGCTGTTTTAATTGGTAAAAAATGAGGAAACAATTTTTCCCTTTTCAACCAAAAACTCTTTTAACTTCAAACTTTATTGCTTAACTAAATATTGTTGGATACCAAAGGATTATGATGGATGTAAATGGGTTTTGTTTAGATTTTAAAAAAAACAAACAAACAAACAAACCTTTCCTTGGAAGCTAATATACATAGGTAATACCCTCCATTCGTCTATATATGCATATATCTTTAATATAGATATTGATTTTTCTTACCTTTTCGAAAGCAGAATCTGAAACATTTATTAAACCGATCTGCACATCAAGTGTCGGTGACATCACATCTGATTTCAATCGCCTAAGAAATGGACATTTCTAAAAGGAAATGGAAATGTAGAGCCATCCTCTGATATTTTGATAACTTTTGTTTCATTTCACTATTTTGCTATTTTCTAGAAGAGAGAAAAAACGGGAATACAACCTCTACAAGAGATGGAATTAAACACTACAGGTAGGCTATATAGAGTATAATCTTATATATCTATTTCATATGTATCTTTCAATGTCATACAATAAAGTCAAGGAATGTAACATGAAGATTGTAAAATGAAAGGTTAGAGCAGGAAGGTTAAACAGGACAAACTGTAACATCATTGTCGTATACTGTTTTAAAATCCTTTTTTTTCAAAATAAAAATTCGTGAAACAGCACACGACAGTATAAAAGACATTTTGTGTGTATGTGAATTATGATATGTAGCGTATAAGTAGAATGATTGTGTATCCAAAATGATTTTATTTTTTACATCAGATAATC
Organism: Tegillarca granosa; assembly: GCA_029721355.1. Classification (NCBI taxonomy): domain Eukaryota; kingdom Metazoa; phylum Mollusca; class Bivalvia; order Arcoida; family Arcidae; genus Tegillarca; species Tegillarca granosa. The sequence continues at coordinate 21,921,175 of CM056608.1, forward strand.
CGCTTAAGAAAAATAACAGACATCAATATATATCTATATATATCCACTGGTGACCGAAGAGTCTAAATCGCGTGCTTGTAGTTCACAGTACCTTTCACCCTTTAGGTTCGAATATTATATATGCATATCCTAGTGTAAAATAAAATGTTTGTAAGTTAACTTGCCAAATGTCGGTGGTTTTCTTCGGTCACTTTGGTTTCCTCCACCATTCCAAAACGGACCGCTTCGATATATAAGTAAAACAAATCTTAACTGAGACATAAAACACCGTTAATCCAACCAAATCCAATCATTGGACCACTCTTAATTCTCATAATTCATATTAGACCCTATGGCTTATATTATCTTCGAGACCGTTACAGCGATTCCACGGAGGTCCTTGGAATTTTTTAAACAATTGTCTACAGTGGTTTTTTCGTTAAAAATTGTCTCAGTTGTTTTATAGGCGTCATTATTATCTTAGTAATAATAATGTACTTTAAGTTTACTAAAAGGCTCATTTAAAAGCCATGATGGTTAGCGTCATTGGTGTCTGCAAGGTTGACAAGGAGCCTCTAATTAGCTTTTATTAATCATAGTACTGATGAATAAACTATCTACAGACATGTCGTTATTTTTAAAATAATGAAGGTCTTACTGCACCTTATCTGATGAAGAACTCTTTTGACCAGTCAGCATAAAGCAATATGCCAGATTAACATTATCGCTTAAGTACGAAGGATATATATATATATATATATATATATATATATATATATATATATATATATATATATATATATATATATATATATATATATATATATATAAGTAAAAGTTCAGATAAATGTCTTACACATCGTAAAATACATAAAAAGAAATCCTAAGATGTAGTTTAAGCAAACGTTTTCGTCCTATTTTGGGATTTTTCAAGCTCTCTCTCTCTCTCTCTCTCTCTCTCTCTCTCTCTCTCTCTCTCTCTCTCTCGTCTATATATATAGCATCGTTCTAGACACCACACAAATATAATTTTGCAGTCATTTAAAAAAATGTCAATGTTTATTTTATTTAAGTACGAAAAAATGCAAGTTTTTCTGAAAAACAAAAATGAGTTTTACTTAAGAGAAATGAATAAATTAATGAAGCCTTCAAATTCCTTACAGTATTTAAATTATTCCCTCTCTCTCTCTCTCTCTCTCTCTCTCTCTCTCTCTCTCTCTCTCTCTCTCTCTCTCTTATCAAATATCGAGTATTTAAATTGCAGAAATATCACTTGCATTGAATTTCGCGTGCTTTGAATCCTAAAATTTAGATCCATATCCCTGCTACGTCAAGTAATGTCAATCAACACGGGCATTTGGTAACAAATACTGAAATATTGGACAAGACCCCGTATAGACCATCAAGATTTTAATTAGCTTTTATTTCATCAGACTTTTCGAAGATTTAATGCCATCATTAAACAGGGTCAAGGGTGACCAAGTGGTCTAATTCACCTAGATTCGAAACCGTCTCGGTTTGATAAATCTTCCGATTTTGAAAAAGATTGTCACCTCGCTTACCGAAGACCTTTTGTTTCCTCGCCGCACTTTACTTTCCTTCGCCGCCACGGCTTAAATGACCACATCGATATGAGTTTAAAAGAATTGAGTGGATCGTTGAATAACGTGTAACATTGATATTAATAATTTTAAAGAGCATCCCAAATGTACATGTGCTCGGCCCATAATAGTGGAAAACATTCGATGATTATGCTGGTACAGGTAACAAATAAAAAGTGTTTTTTTATAATCAGTACTGTAAAATTTTAGTCCATGGGTTGTTTTTGATTTTCCATTTTTAGTTCTATACTCTTCCTCTAATCTTATTCAGAGCTGCGTCTTTACAATATTGTTGACAAGTATGATGTTCCTATATCCAAAATCATCCTTGATATATTTAACATTCATAGACCTATATTCTTTTCATTCTCAATTTTTATTTCACACATGGGCATGGAAGATGTAGCTAACAAGACAGGAAGTGCTCATTCTGTCTAAGTTTACAGCCTAACTTCTCTGGTGGAAGTTCGCGTGTTTTAACCCATTTAGACATTTTTCAATTTTTTTTTACTTTGCTTTTGCGATCGGCATGTGTGGGTAAAATAACATCATAAAGGCTGAACATTTTGGTGCTTGAATGATATAATATGACTCATTTCCAAGCCCTTTTTTTAGCGTGCATAATTATATGGCCTTGAACTGGAGTAACAAGGGTAGCAAAGTAAGATATTCATAGTCAAATGTCTAAATGAGCATACATAGATCGGAATTATCGGCTTCATCAAGGACTTCAAAATCGAACTACCATTTAAAACTAATCAGCTTTCTCTTAATCTTAAATATAAAAATAAACCATATATATTATACTTTTGATATTAAAACTACATTGAAAATTAAAAAAGATAATGGTTTGATATTAAAACTACATTGAAATTTAAAAACAGTGATGGTTTCAATTATCTTTATCAGATGCGAGACACTCTTGTGATCAGTCAGCATGAAGCAATATGTCAAATGCTATTTTATATATACGAAATGAACCTACAATTAAGGTTTAATGTATATATATTTGATATCGATAATAAAAGGGACTTGGTTACCGGCTTGGGTCCGAAAGAGCATGTTTTTAGACTCGAGGCTTACTAGCCCACCCCATGCCAAAAATACGGATATCACTTTCTGTGTTTAAAGATTTATTTGCACGTTTAATCAAAAGTTAACAAAAAACTAACCGTTTGTTATTCAGTGCTGATTTTGAATTTCTATTAAAATAATGCATTCAAGGTCAGTACATTTGCCATATGCTGATTTTAAATGCATTATTTTAATAGAAATTCAAATTCAGCACACGACAATTATTTTTAAAAAATCCACAGACAGCATTAAGGGAAAAAGTCCGAATTTAACTTTAACAAATAGTACGAGTACAAGAAAGAAGGACAGCTCTTTTGAAGAAGTTCGAGGTATCTCTTGATTCTCAGGTTTTCTTCCCAACCCGTTAACTGGACGCTTTGACTTACTCTTAAATGGGGCATAAAACAACAATAAGCCACTCCTTTTAGTAGTATTGTCATGAGCTGATTTTGATTTAAAATTTTAAAATCAGCATATGACAGTACTGTCATTACATAATCAAGTACATATGTGTAATAGTCGGTTTCACAATGACAAAAATGTTCAAAACTTCATGTATTAAAAACTATATCTTTAATTGTTATTAAGGATAATTTATTAATGCAGTTGAAAGATGAATGAGGATGGATGTATATATATATATAATGCTTCATAAAAAATTTAGAGAATATCAGGATTTCAATAAGTGCATGTTCATATACATGAAGAAAGCTAAATTACAGACGTTGACTTTTTCTCTTAACGCGAATTCGTTTACAATAAGCTGAAATAAAACTGTTTTATACATTAAAATTTCCTTCTTTCTTTCTTTTCCTGTTTTTTTTCCTTCGTATGTGGGAGGTCGTGGTTCGAGCCAAGCACTAGGCTTTAAGAAATGATAATCACGGGTTCCTTCGGTGGCGATGTCCCGTGTCAGGGTGGGCGCGGCATGCTAAAGAACCTTCCTTACATATTGCCCAAAGCGCGCAAAGGTAAAAATTTCTACAATTCACCTATAGCTGTTGATGTTTCGATATAAGTGAAATATTCCTAAATGAGACGTAAAATCCCACTTAATCAATCAATCAGTCAATCAATCAATAAATCGATCGATCGATTCCTTTTTCACATTAAGTCCGTCTCCGTTGCCTGGAGGAGGTTATATAATCATATTATCTGTGATGATAATTTTTGTATAAAAATGTAGCAATGATCTTAACTCTGCATTAAGCAATTAAAATCTTTATTTGAAATTCATTTTTATAATTTATTGAATAACTTAATCAGTAAGGAAATCAGTCGTTTAATCTAAAAATTACCACAGGTTAATAATAAACATTAATTACTTTGACAACATATATCACTTCAAGTGCAACGGTTTATATTTAGTTTTAAAAATGATTTTAATGTAAATTATTCAGTTTTATCTTGGAGAACATATGTCTTTATGTTAGGATAAGAAAAGTTAGAAAAGTTTCGAAGTGAATAAAAAAAGAACGGATTATCCTGTTTTTATGGTAAATATAATTTTAAAAATTCTAAAATTTAGACAATTAGTTTTAATGCAGTATTGAAATAATTAATGTTTACCCTTGTCTGCGGTAGACAGTTGTCGCCAATTTAGTTTCGAACACACAGGGTGAAGCATAAGGAGGATTAATGAAACATTGACTAAGTTTTACCCGGAACTTGTCAATCGATGGCTCATATTGCATTTAGAACTCATTGAATTGAGTTCCTTCGGTCTTCTCCACAATAGAAAAAGTAAATTCAGTCACAGATCGGTTTTGGCATAATCGAAAAGGCAAACAATGTCTTTTCGAAAAAATCGACTTTGCTGTTCAGGCTTTGAACAGACACTAGTATGTTTTCGAAACAACTGACATTAACGGTTCCTGTACTGAACATAAAAAAATTTTCAACAAAGCATTTTAGGCAAATTAGGTGTTGTAAAAATCGTATACTTTTGTTTATACTGTCATGTGCTATTTTTGAATTTTTATGAAATAATACAATTCAAAAGTAGCACATGACAATTGTATTATTTCATAAAAATTCAAAAGTAGCACATGACAATACAGTGCACGCTTATTGTACTTTTAGGGGCAATTGACAGAATGGTGTTGGCATTCTATGCACATTAAAAAAATTTTGAGACGTTACTATATTATCAATTTTTTATCACCATCATCATCGTCGATAATAATAATAATATAATATTGATATTAATAATAATATTATTATTATTATTATTATTATTATTATTATTATTATTATTATTATTATTATTCGTCTGTTCTTTTCCTCGTCTTTGCATAAATTTTCAATTTTATAAAATGGAAATTTTTTTTAAAATGGCACTCGCCTTATTCGGAAATTCTTTTTTTAAAATATTTTTCTTCGTAAAAAATTGAAAATCTCCGCATTATTCACCAATCGAACTTGTCATGACGTAAGGATAGAATCCTTTGATGGTCAATTACAAAAAAAAATGTGTAAGCGACATGCAAAAATTCGAGAAAAAAAAAACATATTTATTTAAGAAATAAAATCAGGTTTTGCAATCGTAAAACCTTCTTTTATGGTTGCAAAACCAGGTTTTATGGCGTCAAACAAAAAATCTGGTTTTGCGACCACTAATAATTTCAAACAAACACCATGGTAACATAAGTCTTGTTCTGTAATTTTAAGGACTCCCTTTCTAGATTTCATTACTCTTATAATCGCTACAATAACCCTTTAATACTTACACTTGGTCTTGTTTTAAAAATCGAAAACAACAAAACAAGTTACACGGTACTTAAAAGAGTACAATTAGAATTTTTTAACTTATGCCACAATTAAAAAAGTCAACTTCAAGTTTTAGTTTATACGTGTGAATTAGGACGCTACCCATTAGAAATAATTATAAAGGCAAGAATTGTAAGCTACTGGTCAAATGTTTTAACCACAAAAGAATCTAAATACAGTTGTAATATGTATACTATTTTTTATAACAAGTTTTTGAATGATAATTGTGAAATTCAATGGCTTAAAAATTTAAAATCTTTTATATAACTCAGATTTAAATAAAATATATGATTTTTACAATCTTTTCCAAACAAAGAATGGTTGGTTAGCTGTGTTAAACAAAGATATAAAGACCAGTTTCTACACGAGTAGTATTCTACATTGCACACAAGGAGTTGCGTTGAGTTGAGTTATGGTGTTTAACGTCCCAGTCAAGAATATTTCACTTGTATCGAGACGTAGCCAGCTATAGACGAAATTACAGAAATTTTGCCTGTGCGCTGATTGCATTATACAGTAGGGTTCTTTATAGTGCCACGCCGACACGGGACCTCGTTTATTTTAAATTCCAATCCAAAAACAACATAACTTTCATTTCGTAATGCCGAGTGCTCGGCGAAAGAACAGTCACCACCCACTTTCAAGTCTTGGATCACACCCGGCCGGGGTTTGAACCCACGACCTCCCACTTACGGAACAAGCATTCTACCAACTGAGCTACCGCATTGGTACTTGTTTTATGGTTCATCATATAAATGATTTCATGGTGAATTTAAGTAACAAAACTATATTTTAGTCAATATTCCATTTAAAAATGCTGTACAATTATGTAAGTTAAGAACTTCAAACCATAAACTACCGATAGAAACAGGTAGATGACCGGGTATCACTGACAGGACCAATAGAAAATGTACACTTTGTGTACCAGATGTTGGGGATGAATTTCATTGTGTTTTGTATGTAACGCTTTAAAAATTTATTATAGAAAATTATACACAGACAAAATATTTTCACAATCAAATTTGATAATTTATTCTTTAGTAAAGATATATTGACGTTTAACAGATTACGTAATTTTCTTCGTACTATTAATGTCTTCTGTCAGTCCTCCAGGTTAGCTCTTTATCGACCGACGTATGTATTGTAAATGTTTATATGTAAATATTGTATAAATTCTCTATACTGTAACAACGGGTTTTTAAGAAATATATTATTATTATATTATGTCATAAACACACAAAAATCCGAAAACTAAAGATTACCTGGAGACGAGTTTATATAGGACTTAGGTCTTGTTCTCGAACCTATCTCACACTATATATGTATGCTATTGTAACACTGATATTTTGATTTTCCTTTTCTACTGTAAATAAAAGATTGTTTAAAGGTTGCTACAGATTATAAAACATATTTTTTACTGGCAGTGTGTGAAAAAAGCCTCTAGTAAATTTGTATTTTATTCATAAACGAGAGAAGGTCTTTAACAAAACATAGATCAATTTCGCGAGTCGTTGAACAACAGAGTCAAAACACTTGCCAAAAATCTACAGGCCATCTTTTAAATTTGTTAAACCCAACGGCATTAATTAAAAAGCAGCTATAAGCACAGTTACAGATGTTTTATTTCTCAAGATGAAAATGTAGATTTTCGCATAATACACGCCATGTACCGATTTAAATGACAGATTAGAAAAATTTTGTTTGTACTTTATTGATTTTAAAAAGGTGTTAAATCCAACACCAGCAAAAAATATATACATGTACTCAGATTCTTAGTCAAACGTTTTGAATCGTGTTGGATAAAGAAATTTAACTAACCCCCTTTTAATCAGATCAGGGACAACAGCGAAAGCCAATTCATCTTAGGATTGTGATTTTCTCGGATGATGAATTTACATGTATGTATCTATATTAGAATTAACGGGGTTTCCCCAAATCTCCAATATCTGGTCAACGAAAATGATCTCAAATTGTTTAGCCAAACTTTCGCGCTTCGCTAAATTGAATAAGTGGACTTGTGTCTTCAAGTTGCATTCATTCTGCCATGGCCTGTTCTACAGCTGTTCTCATGGCAACAAATACATAATATTCAGTTTTTACAAATGCGTTTTACTTCATGAACAGGTTAATTTTTTGTGCAGGTTAAATAGCTGTTGTTGTAGAGTAATAGAGTTTTGCACACAAGGTTAGTTGAGGAAACAAGAAGAGTATGAAGCTATGATTTTTCACGCCCATCAGTATCCTTTAATTTAAACGCTAGGGAAACAACACAGGAAGAGTGAACTAATGATGTTTAACGCCCCGGTCCAAATTCTATCACATATCGAGGAAATTAGTTCTAGGAGGCGAGGAAACAATGGAATACATGTATATTCCATTTGTCTTTATAGAGGCTTTATTGACAAGTTGTATGTTGTTGTATTTTGTTGCTGTTGTTGTTTTTGGTTGTTTAATTGTGTTTTTTTTTTCGTTTTAGGTATGTCAAAGCTGATAAAATGTCTGGATGCGAAGTTTACAATACACAAATCAGTGCAGGAGAAAGCAGGTAAAATTCGTTGATATTTTAATTTGATTGGTTTACGATTTAGTTTAAAAAAATTGATTGGTTACAAATCACTTGACACAGGTTAATAATGCAAATGATCCTGTTACTCCTTTTTGTACAGCTCGAAGTAAACTATATTCTCTACCTGTACAAAGATAATTAATCATCATCATCATCATCATCATCATCATCATCATCATAATTCTGGTCATCACCATTATCATCATCCCGGTCGTCGTCTTCGTTATCCTCATCATCATTATCATCATCAGCAGCAACAGCATCATAATCATCATCCTTGTCATCATTATTATCATCATCCTGGTCGTTTCGTATCATTATCATTATTATTATTATTATTGTTACCGTTGCCATCGTCGTCGTAGCGACAGGTAATAACAGGTAAAAACATAAGCCATATTAATCCCTTATACTATATGAAAATGATCATATTATCAATAATATTATCAAAGATATTTTTAGAAAATATATATTTATCTTAGGTATATGATTTTTTATCCGTTCGTAGATTCACAAATACACCTGTTGCCTTTTGTTTTTAATATACAGTTGACGTCTAACACAGGTAATTTTTTTCTATGATATATCAATATTGTAATCCTGTTTATTTTTATCCATAATCATAGATTCCACATATTCTTTCGTTTCTTTTTCCATTTCCTAGTGCTTCCTGTCATGAATATTGTGCCTGTATTGGTATTTTGGAATTTTTACCTCGTTTTCATCTTATGTACCCGGATATACTTGTGTTCCTCCCAATATTATGTCAAACAAAAGACGTAACTGTTATTAAATTCAAATGGTCAAAATGGCGTAATATGACGTGGTACGCCTTTCGCATTTTTAACCGGAAATTGCAAATTCACACTGCAAGTCACGTGACCAGACCTACAGATCCTATTCTATTGATAGATAATGAGCTGTTGCTCGAAGTGAAATGATGTTTAATTAATTGTCTGGTGATTAAAAGAAACCTGGTCAAAATTTAAAATATTGATATTTTTGAATATAAAGAACAAGTAAAATATCAATCTCTCTGTTATGTTTTCACGCATAGGGTTTTGGATTCAGTGAAAAAATTGGCTTGTTCTTATTAATAGTCAGACAGTATTTATCTCGAATCATTGATGGACATTTTACTTTGATATTTTGAATTGTAAAATGACATTTTTAACCAAATACTCCACAAAAGTTATTATATCAAAAACCGGAATTTCAAAATTTCGCATATTATATAAATTAGCGAAATTTATCTTGCAATTAAACCGATGTAGCGAAAATAAGTAACTTACAATGATTTATAGTATTTCATTTAGTCTTATTGTTATGTCTTAAAATACACCAAGTAGGAACTTGGAACTTAGCAGTAGCTATAACAACAACAACAACAACAACAACAACAACAACAACAATAATAATAATAATAATAAGAAGAAGAAGAAGAAGAAGAAGAAGAAGAACAACAACAACAACAACAACAACAACAACTATAATAATAATAATAATAATAATAATAATAATAATAATAATAAAAATAATAATAATAAAAATAATAATAAATTTTTAAAAATTAAAAAAATAATTAGAATAATAATAAAATAAAAAAACGACCATTGACAAGCAAACTGACCATTTTCTAAACGACTTCTAGAAGGATCAAAGCTAGTTGACTGTATGTGCTTTTGTCCACTTAGACCACACTGTAAATCGTTACAAATCGAAGTACCTTCTAGGACAAAAAATATGCGTTTCCGTATCACTCGACTATGAACGGTTGTTGTTTTTTCTTTCTTTCGTTCTGTCGTTTGGCATACTGTGAATTAGGTTGCGCGGATAAATCAAAACAAAAATCGTATCTTTGTCTTACATCTTGTTGGTGTTTCACAACTTAAAAAGGATAAGGGTTAAAAAAAGCAAATTTTACAGAATCCTGTTATTTGACAAAGTTTTCAATTAATAATCAATTGGAAATGCTTAATGTTGTTCATTATTTTTTGTTTTTATGTCAAGGTAATAACATGTTATTCTACCCTGGATAATTAAACAAACACATTTGTTTTGATATCGTTATACAAACATTATGTGAGATTCCTACCTGGTATATAAATTGTTTGGTAAAGTTCTATATATCGTCCTTGTGTTGTCCATCTGAGCAGTTCATGCTTTCGACGCATGATTAGTCGGGAACGAGAGAGAGAGAGAGAGAGAGAGAGAGAGAGAGAGAGAGAGAGCTTTTAATGTGTTTACTTGTTGGATACTTGTTGGGTGCTTGTCTTTTGAAGTATTTTTAAAAGCTTTGGTTGAAATACGCAAATACATATATATATATATATATATATATATATATATATATATATATATATATATATATATATATATATATATATATATATATATATATATATATATATATCTTCTTAATGTTTTATAATAGATCTTGTCACCTAAATGTTAAGTGTCAGATAAATGAATAATCCCTGTCTATTATGACCTGTATTAACACATTAGTACATAAGCATTAAATCGATTTCATACAGGGTGGCTGTCAAATAATTTTTCAAGCATCATCTATGAAATAGAGATAGGCTAGTGGTAGTTGAAATGTAAATGCAAACGAAAATTTAAAACAACAGTAAACGCCAAATACGATAATCAGTTAACTGTATAACAACATATAATCCTAATGGCTTGTTGGCGGATTTACCACAGCGGCTTTCACGTGGTCTAAAACGCACGCGCGGTACACATTATGTACACACGTCATTCGCCGCCTACGTTCGAATCCAACTAGTACAGATCTTGGTGTGAAAAAGTTTTTTCAGTCAAGTTGATTGTCAAAGATCTGATGGTTTGTACTGGTTTTTTTAAATGTACTCTTGTCAGTAAAAGAAAGAAATCGAGAGAAAAAAAAAGGAAAAAAGAAAATGATGAATCGTGTGTAGTTATGCAAGAATTATTTCAATATAAATAAGGTTTTTTGAAATTGTTATATGGCTTTGAATGGCATGGGTTCTATGTTATATGGTTTGGAATGGCATTGGTACTGGTAAATGACCATTGAAGTAAACATTCATACAGTCATGTACTTTCAGAGTTAAGAAACATAATAGTGTTTTGCGCTCCAATGTAGATTCTGTCACTTTTTTCGAGGCGGTCAGTTTTTTGAGGATAAAAACGGATTATCCGTCGAAAAATTTCCAAAAGTAGGATATATGAGACAGGGGTTGGTACTTAGTTAGATATTGAGAAACGCTAAGATCAATTATAACATGAAGCTTTAACCTGGGCACGGTGTTTCCACAATATATATATATATATATATATATATATATATATATATATATATATATATATTATATTATATTATATTATATTATATTATATTACTTTTAACCGTAATGACGGAAGGATATTTTTTTAAGTCTTTTAAATATTATTTGAAGAGTCCGGTTTCGACAGGCATTGATTAATGTATATGCCAAACATAAGAGGGTAATGCTTCAGTTGAAGTGTTTTCTCAGTTTCGTACAGGATTTTAAACACATCAAAACCTATATTATAACATTTCGAGAGGTCCAATTTTAAGTCGATTAACAGAATTCTACATTGTCAAAATTATAATATTAATTTTGATTGGTTCTTTTTGTTGAGCTTTCTTATAAATTTTAGCCTTGTGTTTGACAATTTTAAGTCGATTATCAAAATTCTTTATTAAAATAAATTAAAATATCAATTTTGATTGGTTCTATGACACTTTTGACGCACGCATTGCATACTATGTAGGCGTTACCATTTTAAAATTAGAGAGGTACCGAATGGAAAGCAAATCTACTGTACAAAAATGTGGTAAAAATATAAATCTTTTAAAACATTTTCTTCCTATTTGTCCCTGATACGAAACAATTTGTAAAAGCATCGGTACCCTTAACTGTTAAAACTTAATTGTTTGTGAAATTTAAATTTTAAGTATGACAAATAAAATATAAACACTGAAAATTGTTATAGATCATTTTAACTAGTAATTTTTTTTCTGGATGCAACAACGTTTACGCTGTTCTGTTTGGTATCTTTTTCTATTATAAATTCGCATTTGTAAAGTTAATTTATACTGAATATTTCTTGGAGACAGTTATCATAATGTTCAACACTTGTTGCTGAAACCGATTTGTCACTTGTATATTTCATATTGTTTCCTTTTCAATATCTTATTATTTAATATGAAGATAAAAATATAACAAATACCTGCAAAATTTTGATGTGTCATATGTGCACATTTCGGAAAATCATTCCTCATTAGTGACACTAGGGGCCGAAAAGTTTGATAGATAAAAAAACATAAACCAAACAGCTGAAAAATAATAAATCTAAAGTTCCAAAATTATATGAATCCAAGTCAGCTAAGGAATGCTTTGCATAGGGGAACAGACTTAGTTTTAAATAAATCTTAAAAATTAGATGGCAGAAAATTTTTGAAATATTTTAAACTTACTAAAACTAAATTCTTTATAAATTCTTTATAAATATACATTGTACATACATCGAGGTTAATATATGTATAATATAATTGGTTTTTATTACTTAGAAATTCTATTTTAATAAAAGCAATTTAGGCTTAGGAACTTCAGGATTATGTGACGCAATGATGACATAATTTTCTATTGTAAGACAATTGTAATATTTAGTCTACTTTCGTAATCGCTAGCCTTTTTACCCGACATCGCCTAAATATGACCTCGATCCCATACCTAAACTAGACATTCTCTCAAGCTTGTATTATGCGTCTGTGTTGTATTAACTGACAAAATATTGTTTATTTTTATATTGCCTTGGATACATATTACATTCACAAATCTATTATATTGATATAAATAATTGACGCTAAGATACTAGAGATTAGTTTTTGCAACGGTACTTTTGTCGGCTGGTCTATGACGGTAACTCTGAATTCTTTTTTTTTTTTTTTTTTTTTTTTTTTTTATTATGTTCCCATTACTGTACATTATAGGGAATGTACATTATAGGGAATGGCAGTTTAATACAATAATTGAAATTCCATTCTAAACACATTATACATAAAAATAAACAGCAATTCAAGTCTAACACATGTTCAAAAGGTCATACCTTCTTGATCAATCAAATTTCCTCTGGTTCCTATGGAAACTTCAAAACACGTTATGCAATCTTCCACATCAGCTGTTACATCTAGAAGGAAGTTGACCACTTTACTCAGACAGTCCTTCCAATGCATAGGAGCACTTGCATGGCAAATACTAGCATTTTCTGGAAGTGCACATCCTGCACTTTAATTAAAAAACTTCAAACATGTACCACTTCTCTGTACAGGTAAGACTGAAAAAATAAATAAAAAAAAAACTTTGAAAATTTACAAGTACTACAAGAGCCCGACTCCGGAAGTAGCCCGACTCCGGAAATTGGGATCCATATCCATATGGATTTTATCTCATAAAATCTTGCAGATTCACTCTATTTCGCGAAAATTAAAAAATAAGAACACGAGAACGGAAATCTAACGCATATTAAATTATTATATTGGAACGATGTGGTTTAAAAAAGTAAGAGAATTTTAATTGAGTAATGGTGTTTTACGCACCAATCAAGAATCTTTTACTTTTATCAATGCGGTCAGTTCTGGGATGGTAGAGGAAACCGGAGTGTCCGGATAAAACCATCGACCTTTGGCAAGCGACCTGACAAACTTCTTTACAATAGAATCGCCCCGAATGTGAACCTAGGCAGCGATAGGCACTTTGGTCCGTAAGCGGGATAGTTAGAAAATGAAAATGAGATTTAAAATAATAATAATAATAAAAATAATAAAATAACTAAATAAATAAACTACATGTAACTGCAAAAAGTAAGGTGTATGCTAAGCAATTTCTTATATAAAACCGACATAAGTGAGTAGTCTGTTAAATGCTATTTTACGTTGCATCAACAATTGTTCAGCTATTTGCGACAACACATCTTTAAAAAAATCTAAAATTTGTCTAAAATAATCTTATATTTATGTGACTTTATGAAATAATATTTGATCTACTTATTGTTAGTTAAATCTTCAGAAATGTTGATATAAACATACAAGTACACTTTCTGTAGAAGGGGCATCGGGGGTCGAGTGGTCTAAAGCGCGCGCTTATAGATCACAGCGCCTCTCACTAACTTGGTTCGAATCCCACTCGGAACAGATCCTAGTGTGAGAAAGTTTGTCAGTTAGCTTGCCGAAGGTCGGTGGTTTTCTCCGGGCGCTCCAGTTTCCTCCGGTTGTCATTATTGATAAGTACACCTCATATAAAGTGTAAAGGGCTGGTTACTATAGACAACAACTCCTTCTATAGAGACCACTGTGGTGGCTCAGTTGGTAGAGTGCTTGCTCCGTAAGTGAGAGGGCGTGGTTTCGAACCCCGATCGGGTCTGACTGTTCTTTCGCCAAGCACTCGGCATTACGAAATGAAAGTCACGTTTCTTTCGGATGGGAACTCAAAATAAACGAGGTCCCGTGGAAATGAAGGCGTGGCACGATATAGAACCCTGCTGTATAATGTCATCAGCGCAACGCACAGGCTAAATTGCTGCACTTTCGCCCATACCTGGCGACGTCTCGATATAAGTGAAATATTCTTGACTGGGACGTGAAACACCCTTACTCACTCATACCTTTTGTAAAGTGTTGGAGGGATTTAAACAAGAACGCCTTATAAAAAGTGTAAGAGGCTGGTCACTATAGACAGTACACCTTCTGCAAAGTGTAAGAGGTTGAACATTTTAAACAAGAACGCCTTATATAAAGTGTAAGAGGCTGGTCCCTATAGACAGTACACCCTCTGTAAAGTGTTAAAGGCTGATTCCTTTAGACAGTACACCTTCTGCAAAGTGTAAGAGGTTGAACATTTTAAACAAGAACGCCTTATATAAAGTGTAAGAGGCCGGTCCCTATAGACAGTACACCCTCTGTAAAGTGTTAAAGGCTGATCCCTATAGACAGTACACCTTCTGCAAAGTGTAAGAGGTTGAACATTTTAAACAAGAACGCCTTTTATAAAGTGTAAGAGGCTGGTCACTAAAGACAGTACACCCTCTGTAAAGTGTTAAAGGCTGGTCCCTATAGTCAGTACACCTTCTGCAAAGTGTAAGAGGTTGGACATTTAAACAAGAACGCCTTATATAAAGTGTAAGAGGCTGGTCCCTATAGACAGTACACCCTCTGTAAAGTGTTAAAGGCTGATTCCTTTAGACAGTACACCTTCTGAAAAGTGTTAAAGGCTGGTCACTATAGACAGTACACCTTCTGCAAAGTGTAAGAGGTTGAACATTTTAAACAAGAACGCCTTATATAAAGTGTAAGAGGCTGGTCCCTATAGACAGTACACCCTCTGTAAAGTGTTAAAGGCTGATTCCTTTAGACAGTACACCTTCTGCAAAGTGTAAGAGGTTGAACATTTTAAACAAGAACGCCTTATATAAAGTGTAAGAGGCTGGTCCCTATAGACAGTACACCCTCTGTAAAGTGTTAAAGGCTGATCCCTATAGACAGTACACCTTCTGCAAAGTGTAAGAGGTTGAACATTTTAAACAAGAACGCCTTTTATAAAGTGTAAGAGGCTGGTCCCTATAGACAGTACACCCTCTGTAAAGTGTTAAAGGCTGATCCCTATAGACAGTACACCTTCTGCAAAGTGTGAGAGGTTGAACATTTTAAACAAGAACGCCTTATATAAAGTGAAATAGGCTGGTCACTATAGACAGTACACCTTCTGCAAAGTGTAAGAGGTTGAACAATTTAAACAAGAACGCCTTTTATAAAGTGTAAGAGGCTGGTCCCTATAGACAGTACACCCTCTGTAAAGTGTTAAAGGCTGGTCCCTATAGACAGTACACCTTCTGCAAAGTGTAAGAGGTTGAACATTTTAAACAAGAGCGCCTTATATAAAGTGTAAGAGGCTGGTCCCTATAGACAGTACACCTTCTGCAAAGTGTAAGAGGTTGGACATTTTAAACAAGAGCGCCTTATATAAAGTGTAAGAGGCTGGTCCCTATAGACAGTACACCTTCTCTAAATTGTAAGAGGTTGAACATTTAAACGAGAACGCCTTATATAAAGTGTAAGGGGCTGGTCACTATAGACAGTACACCTTCTGCAAAGTGTAAGAGGTTGAACATTTTAAACAAGAACGCCTTTTATAAAGTGTAAGAGGCTGGTCACTATAGACAGTACACCTTCTGCAAAGTGTAAGAAGCTGGTCACTATAGACAGTACACCCTCTGTAAAGTGTTAAAGGCTGGTCCCTATAGACAGTACACCTTCTGCAAAGTGTAAGAGGTTGGACATTTAAACAAGAGCGCCTTTTATAAAGTGTAAGAGGCTGGTCACTATAGACAGTACACCTTCTATAAAGTGTTAAAGGCTGGTCACTATAGACAGTACACCTTCTCTAAAGTGTAAGAGGTTGAACATTTTAAACAAGAACGCCTTATATAAAGTGAAATAGGCTGGTCACTATAGACAGTACACCTTCTGCAAAGTGTAAGAGGTTGAACATTTTAAACAAGAACGCCTTTTATAAAGTGTAAGAGGCTGGTCCCTATAGACAGTACACCCTCTGTAAAGTGTTAAAGGCTGGTCCCTATAGACAGTACACCTTCTGCAAAGTGTAAGAGGTTGGACATTTTAAACAAGAGCGCCTATATAAAGTGTAAGAGGCTGGTCCCTATAGACAGTACACCTTCTGCAAAGTGTAAGAGGTTGAACATTTTAAACAAGAACGCCTTATATAAAGTGTAAGAGGCTGGTCACTATAGACAGTACACCCTCTGTAAAGTGTTAAAGGCTGTTCCCTATAGACAGTACACCCTCTGTAAAGTGTTAAAGGCTGGTCCCTATAGACAGTACACCTTCTGCAAAGTGTAAGAGGTTGGACATTTTAAACAAGAGCGCCTTATATAAAGTGTAAGAGGCTGGTCCCTATAGACAGTACACCTTCTCTAAAGTGTAAGAGGTTGAACATTTTAAACGAGAACGCCTTATATAAAGTGTAAGGGGCTGGTCACTATAGACAGTACACCTTCTGCAAAGTGTAAGAGGTTGAACATTTTAAACAAGAACGCCTTTTATAAAGTGTAAGAGGCTGGTCACTATAGACAGTACACCTTCTGCAAAGTGTAAGAGGCTGGTCACTATAGACAGTACACCTTCTGTAAAGTGTTAAAGGCTGGTCCCTATAGACAGTACACCTTCTGCAAAGTGTAAGAGGTTGGACATTTAAACCAGAGCGCCTTTTATAAAGTGTAAGAGGCTGGTCACTATAGACAGTACACCTTCTGTAAAGTGTTAAAGGCTGGTCACTATAGACAGTACACCTTTAATAAAGTGTTAAAGGCTGGTCCCTATAGACAGTACACCATCTGTAAAGTGTAAGAGGTTGGTAACTATAGACAGTACACCTTCTGTAAAATGTAAAAGGCTAGTCACTAAAGACAGTTACACCTTCTGTAAAGTGTAAAAGGCTGGTCACTATAGACAGTTACACCTTTTGTAAAGTCTAAGAGGCTGGTCAATATAGACAGTACACCTTCTCTAAAGTGTAAGAGGCTGGTAGCTATAGACAGTACACCTTCTGTAAAGTGTAAAAGGCTGGTCACTATAGACAGTTACACCTTTTGTAAAGTGTAAGAGCCTGGTCACTATAGACAGTACACCTTCTCTAAAGTGTATGAGGCTGGTCACTATAGACAGCTCACCTTCTGTAAATTGTAAGACGCTGGTCACTATAGACAGTTCATCTTTTGTAAAGTGTTAGAAGCTCGTCACTAAAGACAGTTCACCTTTTGTAAAGTGTAAGACGCTGGTCACTATAGACAGTTCATCTTTTGTAAAGTGTTAGAAGCTCGTCACTAAAGACAAATCACCTTTTGTAAAGTGTGAAAAGCTGGTCACTATTGCTAAGTACACCTTCTGTAAAGTGTAAGAGTCTGACCACTATAGACAAGAACCCATAGTTAAAGTAATTGAGGGTGGTCATTATAGAGCTAATCTAATGTAAAAGATAACATTAAATCATTGCAAATTGTAAAAAAAAAAAAAAAAAAAAAAAAAAAAAAAAAAAAAAAAAAAAAAAAAAAAACAAACCAATAATCATTTAAAATGGAGAAAAAAAAAACTGATGACCGAACTTCCAAAACAACGATATATATTTATAATAAGGTTTTAAAAAAACCACTGAAATCCTAATTAATACCACCTTTATTTGTTTTGAAACACCTTTAAAGTTAAATTTTTAAACATTTCTAAAAACCAAATTATTGTGACCTCAAAATCTTTAAACACCTGACAGTCGTTCATTTTAATATCATTAACAGGAAAAATAGACAGAAAAAAGTGCGTTTTTACATTTTTAGTAATGTGAGTTTTCATAAAATCTCTTAAGTCTTAATTCATTAGACTTTACTACTGTTTTTAATCATCCGCAAATTTTTCAATTTAATATCATAATCAAAGAGGGAGACAGAAATGCATTTCGGCTACTGTTTAGTCTTTTTATTTTTGTTTTTGCTTTATTTTTTAAACTACCGAAAACCTCACCATATTAAAAACATCTGTCAATCTTGCAATGAGTAAAAATGGAGAGAGAGAGAGAGAGAGAGAGAGAGAGAGAGAGAGAGAGCATTTTAACGACATTGTCAGTCATGTGGATTTTCTCCAATCATTCAAAAAACCTATAAGTAATATGACTTCACTGTGTATAGAACATAGTGTTTAAGTTCTGACTATGGGATTAACTATCGTCTCAAGGTTCTCAAGATTGCAATATTACAACATTGTTGAATGGTTAAGTGAGCAGGACAATACACGATATCCCCGTATTGTAGTTAAACATGAAAATCGATGGTCAGTGGTGCGGTAGAATGGACAATATGATAGCCATCTAACAAAAAATATGACCCCAGGGTGTTGTCCAGAAGGAGGACAAGACTATTATGGTTCACGTCAACCAAATTTGGAGATTTTTCTATAAAAGGCGTGAAATTCGTTGTTCAAGCCTCTTATTTCGAAGAGGATACGAAGTGGTCAGTTTGTAACGGACATAGAAAGTCTGGAGTGGTACAACATTGTACTAGCCAGCTGAAAGAAAAGGGTAGGTGAACTTTTAATTATTCATGTAATTAATTTAAATGAATGTTATATTTAATTAACATTTTATAAATAATTTTAGACTTAAATTTTCTATCAATTATTTTTTAATTTTATTTTTGTTATCAATTTTTCGGCTGTGTTTTTTGGTTTTTATTTCATTTACATTATTTTAATTTTTTTATAAAAATATATTTGATTATTTCAAATAAACTTATTAGTTCTTGTTAAATGATAAATCAATCAAAAGTTTAATATTTTATTTATTTATTTATTTATTTTATTTTATTTTTTTTATTGATTCATCTGTTACATCTTGAAAGTCATATAAGCATAAGTTAATTATTACCAATTATCTATTGGAAATAGAAATTTTCATTTTCGGATCTACACTCTGTGAAATTTAAAATCCAAAAAAGTATCGTTTCGAAAAATGCCTCTAAGTTATTTTTTAATGTTAAAAAAAAACATAACATTCTGTAAGGGAGCTTCTAAACTAAGTTGTGCAAATTATATTCGAATATTCGAAATTTTGATGTTAAAAAAGTGATGTTTCAAGTTCAAAATGTAAATTTCAACAACTTTACTGGGATTTCCGTGACCGAACCGAAACTAACGAGTAATGTTTTACGATAGCCGATTAGGACACGGTCATAGATAATCCTTAAAACCTGCTATTAAGATTATTAACCCATTAAAGATATTAATGAATACTTGACCGAAGTGTTAAATACGGATTAATCTTTCAGTTTTTGGTATCTTGACTTTGTTTTGTTCTTTGTAAATCTTTTGCGTCAGTTATGTTTTTTTTATGTTAATAAAAGAAGAATTTTTGTTAAAAGTAAGGAATGACAGCACGTAGAACATTTCAGATAATAGAATGGTCTTGTATCACTCACTTCTCTTGAACTTCCGTTTTTATTGTTAAAATGTTTTCTATTGGAAAATCGGTACTTAATCATAAAAACTATTGGATTAGCCGCTAATCAATTGATTCTCTCAAAGGGTCATACAGATGGCCGAAAGGTTAATCTCAGATTACAGAACATAGTGCCTTTCCCGGCGCGAGACATTTGAGCCTCTCTCCACCTTGGTTCGATCCCACTAGGGGAAAGTCCTACCGTGAAAAAATCAATTCGCTTCCAAATGTCGATTTTTTCTTTGGGTACTCCGGTTTCATCAGCCCTTCCAGAAATGATCGCCTCGATATAAGTAAATACATGTATATCTTGACCGGTGCGTAAAAAAAACATCTTTAACAATTTTCTAATACCGATATCAATTGACAATTCAGAGCTTTTTAATTCACAAGTACTGATCAACCATCCAAGTGCGAATTTTCCAAAATGTCGATTCATTAACCAAAAGAATGAAATAGCTTTTCAATAGATAATCTGCCATTTTTATTTATTTATTTATTTATTTATTTATTTATTTATTTATTTATCATTTCAAGTTTATTTATTTAAAGTAATATCCCCATTTTCCAATATAAGAGTGTCATATCGTCAATCTCGTCGCTGTTGGTTTCAAGAAAATTAAGATTCATGCTTTACGGAAAAAAAATTAATCAAATTGATGACAGTCAGCACCATACTATGGATTCGGTTCATTTCGTTCGGCATCTTTGATTAGTATACTGTGGTTGTCACAACTAGACATTTATGTAGATAGCATCTCGGGTAGCAATATGGTAGACATCTCCCAATAACGAATTACTTCTTGATAAAATCTGACACTTGCCCCATACGCTAATTGGAGGAAACTGCGACAAAGGTCAAGAAGTTTAAGTATCAATCCCAGTAAAGGGGTTATTCACTAAACGTTTGCTCAGCCTCGAAAAGTTAAATAATTTTACAAAATTAATAACATGTTTTTTATGGTTTCAAATATTTGCATTTTATAATTGTAATGTGAAAATTGAATCATTCAGTAACTTAAATAAACCACGCCGTTGTGATGGTGTCTCCCACCCCCATAACGAAGTAACCAAACAGATTCTTTAAGTATCTAAGTTCTCGCGAGTTCGGTGCTCTGACAGGTTTGTGTGAAATTAATACAAGTATACGCATGCGCATTACGCAAATGCAGGAATGCTTTATTCTTATCATTCACGAAAGTTCTAAATGTTTCTATTACTTCTTTTATCGACCTCAGAATAACTTTGCATAAAAGTATCAGGTGATAATCACGTGATGCTGTTACGTTTCATAGCATAAAATAGAAACATTTTTACAATGTTTCCAAGATTTCAATCCACCACGAATTTTTTATGACCGTCATGCAAAATTGCAATTGAGAATAAAACAAAAAAAGTTGTGCAACGAAAAATATAGAAATAAATTGAAATTAGAAGGAGGGTAATTGAATCTGATAATTTTTTTTTTTTTTTTTTTTTTTTTTTTTTTTTTTTTTTTTTTTTTCTGACGTGAAATGAAACAAAAACAGGACAGGGACAATAAACCAAGGTTATCAAAACAAAAGAAAACCACATTAAAACAATTTTATTTTGATACATATAAAATAGTGAATCACATTTTATTTTACGCCTTATTAACTCTAGAAGCTTGGTCGGTACTTTTTCACTTCGGGGTATACATGTACGTTTATCTGTATATGTTGACGGCAATCCAAATTATTACAGCTTATAGCATCAGGAAAATTTCAAATTACTGCTTCATTCAAGCGGATATTAGATAAATGATTTTCCCGAAAAACATCCAAAAGCTTTGTTTTTCTCACACTAGTTATATCGTAACTGTCATCAAGCATTTGTTGAATTTTATCGCTGAATACATTTTTAAAAAAAAAAACTTTTTGACATAACTATCCGTATGACATCTAAACCGTGGTTAATTCCTTTTCAATTTAAAATTTACAATTTTTTTCACTTGGTAATTGTTTTGTATATATGTTTTTTTTCCCCAAAAAGCGATGATATTTAAAATTCATTAATAAATGAATAAAAAAAAAATGTCAATGTGCTAATTTTAATACACGCAATAGATTTATTGTTAAATACTTTTCAATATTAGAGTGTCAAGATATAAGTTGCAATGACACACACACACACACACACTCTCTCTCTCTCTCTCTCTCTCTCTCTCTCTCTCTCTCTCTCTCTCTCTCTCTCTCTCTCTCTCTCTCTCTCTCTCTCTGTGTTTTTAAACATTTTTTTTCATTTCATTTATTTCAAAATGAATACCTCAGCCACTCGGTGAGTGGAACATGAAGGCATGTTACAATGGAATTCGCCAGTGTACCACGTGATACCTCATAGTGTTTGTGCGGGACAATCATTTCTATTGGCAATGGAAATGCATAAAGTGACGTTTTCCCGTCATAACGACGTTTTTTTCGGGAATTTTTGACGTAATCGTTATCCATTTCATTCCGCACAAACATTAAGAGGTATTGGTCACGTGTTACACTGGCGAGTTCCATTATGCAATAGCAATCATTTTTTACATACTAGTTTTTTACGAGACACACCATATCCGCTGTGTTGAACTGTGTCATAAGTTTTAAATACAATAGTTTATGTAAAAATTAAGTGAAATAGTACAAGGCATTAAACATAAAAACACCTCGATCTGATGGCACGTTGAGTTTAGAAGCACTTGAAATAAATAAGTAAATAAATAAATAAATAAATAAATAGATAAATAAATAAATAAATAAATAAATAAAATGAATGAATAAATGAATGAATGAAAAACACGGAGAATTTAATACATTATTATTGTATTACAATGCCTTATATAATAACTTGTCTGTTGAATTAGCCAGGGGTGTATGTTTTGATTGGGTGTCACCCGAACCAGACAAACGCCATTGAAACTTCAACAAGGTGTGGAAATACCTGTTAAGTCATTAACTAGGGTATCACATCTCGTAATCGAAGTTAAAAGTAGATTTTTATGATAGATGGAAGTGTTATAAAACTTCAAAATTAGCACATTGCAGTATTATTCGTTATCTAAAATTGATAGAACTTTCGTTCGTAGCAACCCCCAACAAATTTTATCATTTTTTTCTTAATTATTTCCGCATATATTTTTCTTCTTTTTAGTTGAATTTGTGTATTATCATTTATTATTATTACATGTATTATGATAATAATAATAATAATAATAATAATAATAATAATAATAATAATAATTTACACTTCATATTCAATATTTTGTTGGAATTTGACCTACGTGTTTGAATACCTATTTATTAGTATCTGTCATGTGCTGATTTTGAATTTCTATTAAAACAATGCATTCAAAATCAGCACATGACATATCTAAGGCGCATGTTTTCTTTTTTTAAAATGTATACTAAAACTACTACTTCAAGTTTTATTATATTGTCAATAGTTAAAATTCTAAAAATAGGTTTTCAGTCTATTTAGTCTATTCATGTAAAATATTACATAAAAACATAACATCCAACCTTTAAAAGACTTTTGAGACACGTTTCATAATTCATTTTTTAAATTATATCGCGAAATACATTAAAAATGCATTATGACACATGAGTTAAAAGTTATATACACTTAACAATAGTAACACATGTTTTAGAACACGTTTTTCAAAATAAAAAAAAGTTACATGTTAAAACATTTCGTCTATTATATACATATGGCCTACCTTTCAAAACAGTAGGCGTTGCTCGAGTTGGGTAAACAGAATTGTCACATTGATTTTAAAATCGATAAACAATGACTATTAGTAAAACAATTAGTAGTGACCCAAGCTGACAACCAGGATTGACACGTTAGAATCCCCACCGCTGGCCTGTCAATCCGCGTAACTTTTTTTTAAACATTGACCAGAATCATCATAAGTCAAAATTCGGATATATGATCAAGGAAAATCTTAATAATGTGTTCTCATCTCAAAATTCCGACTTTATATAATGTCTAGGAAATTTTTTTGAACCAGATTCGAGTAAGAAGACCTCATCCACATGTAGTTATCATTTGTAAGTTGTGTATATATATATATGCAGTTATTTTTGTAGAACGTATGGTTTGGGGCATAGTTAAGCGTCAGCCTTTAGAACCAATTCAAAAATACCTTTTACATTTTTTTTTATTTTATTTTATTTTATTTTATTTTATTTATTTTTTTTTTTTTTGGGGGGGGGGGGGCTCTTTTGGTTAGCTATGTATCATCCTGTCAATCTATGACAAGTAAACGTACCTTCTAGAAAGGTAAATTACGGATCACGAAAACTAACGCAGTCTTACACCCACGTGACCGAGCGTTTAGCGCAATCCGACGTTAATGAAAATACAATCAATAAGATATGGTTTAAAAGGTATGCTAACTTATTAAACACTTATTTTTGAAATTATCCCAAAGCCAAATCTTACGAGAGATTCACACTTTATTCGAACACCGGTCTGCTACACTGCATATGCTTGTTTTTGGTTAATGGATTGTCATTTTCGGGTTGCTTTTTCCTGAAAATTTGATTTCAGGCATTATAATACTTTTGCGTTTTTTTTTAGATATTAAAAATGTTTTTAGAAGGTCAGTTAACAGTTTTTAAGTTAAAATTTTAAATTTCATTCGATTTCAATTTCATCGTTTTTAAATCTTGTAAATTAATTAATTAATTAATTAATTAATTAATTAATCAATGTTCTTGGTTTTCGTATTGTTTGCAAATGCAAACTTTCTAGAACATAACAGCTCTCTAATACTGCCCCTGTAAAATTTTAATATTTTTTTAATATCCCTCAAATGACCACTGTCCAAAAACGCGATATCAGCTTTCGGTTTATTTGACCACGGGTCAAGAAAATTGGCCTACGTGATAAAATTTGTATTTAAGTGGAGGCTATAAAACTAGGTCAGGACGTAGTCTAAAAACCTAACATTATTTACTTTTGCATAACAATTAAAGAATAACTATTTAAAATATTTGTAGATAATTAAATCTTGTTATGTGATGATGTCTCACCGATACCAGAAATAAGATAAAAGAAAAATCACACATTCGTAGACAGTTTATTGTCCGGAGTATAGGTCGTTATTGTCCGGAGTATAGATCGTTATTGTCCGGAGTGTAGGGCGTAAAATAAATGAGCATTGTTACACCTTATATAATACGCAACAAATTATTACGTTTACAATCTTAATCGTACCCGAAAATATTTATACGACTGTTGATAATTACTAGTATCAAGAAATAATGGCGTGATTTTGATGGCAGGAAAAATAGATGTCTGTGTCTGATATCGTAAAAAAAAACGTTGTTAGTCATTTCCATATATTTTATTCGCGAGACAAACGATATTATAGGTTAATTATTAATGTTGGTGTTAATTATTAATGTTAATTAAGAGCGTCTTACGTTTGATAACAAAAATAGCACAAAACAAATGCAGCTGTCTCGAAGAAGAGTAGTGCAGGGTAAGGGTCACAGGACCGGATTGGATGAATTCAAAATTCTCCGAAATGTGTCTATGTGGATAATAATAATAATAATAATAATAATAATAATAATAATAATAATAATAATAATAATAATAATAATAATAAAAATAATAATAATAAATGATAATGGTGATAATGATGATGACAACGACGACAAAAAAAAAAAAAAAAATAATAATAATAATGGTAATAAATGATGATGATGATGATGATGACGACGACAACGACAACAACAACAACAACAATAATAACAATAATAATAATGATAATAATAATGAACAGTTGAGATATCAACTTTTTTAATATACGCGTCTCAGTATTAGAATAAAAAACGGATGATGTATACATAAAACACAAATTGTTTGACGATTTGCAAAATAACTTGTTCCGCTTAAAGGGAGGTAACTTGTAAGCAATAAACATTTACATTGGTAACACTTTCTGATTTAGATCCTGTTTATTTTAACAAACTAAATTAAAATTTGATTTATGATATTTTTTAAAATATATTCGTTTAATCTTTTAAAAATGAAAGACCTTGAGCATTTATTAAACCCCGAATTATCGTCTACATTGTGGGTTGATACTTAAATTATTACCTTTTTGTTTGCGAAACATAATATAATCAAACATCTATAACTATTTGAAATGAGTGCACGAATTTAATATAAATTGACGCGTTTCATCACTCTTATAAAGTATGTGCAAAGTATTCAATCAAAAATGACTTCCAATATTTCTTCAACTGCCTCAAGTGCAAACAAAAACGCGAATAGCGGGTAACCGTTTTGAACTTTTTATTTTAAAGTTTTTCCCCCTCGGCCTGTAGTTGGTTTATTCTCTCGAATGATTCTGATTTCTTTCACTTATTTTTGTTTGCAATATATTTTTCCCCTGTTGGTTATAAAATGGAAAACAATAGCAAAAGGTTTGTGTCAGCATTATTTATTTATTTATTTATTTATGTATTTATTTATTTATTTATTTATTTATTTATTTATTTATTTATTTATTTATTTATTTATTCAACATCTTATTTATTTATTTTCAGATATTTGACAAAAAGGAAAATGGACGGTTACGAATATCAATATGGTAAGGTTCTTATCTGCTAGTAAAGAAGTGAAAAAAAATCAAACAAACACTGACCGACGTTTCCTGGTCCTGAAAACAATTACCTTATAAATATCAATGTTCATTTGTACATGTATTTCGAAACTCCATGGCAGCTGCAGTCACTTAGCCTAATTTTCTTGAAAAGAGTTTGATATTCGTCAAATTCCTTTTTAGCTCACCTGAGCTGAATGCTCAGATGAGCTATTGCTATCCATCTTCGTCCGTCGTGCGTCGTGCGTCGTCCGTCGTCCGTCGTGCGTAAACTTTTTACATTTTAATCTTCTCCTCCAAAACCACTGGGCCAAATTTAATGAAACTTGGTAACCATCATGCCTGGGTAAAGCCCTTTCAGATTTGCACAAATGAAGGAGTTATGTCCCCTTGGGGCCCCATAAGGGGGAAAATAGTGAAAAATTTTAAAAATCTTCTCATCTGAATCTACAAGAGATATACCTTAATTATTTCATTTATAACATCCTTAGGTCATCTATTTTCAGATTTGCACAAATGGTAGCCATGGGGCTCAAAATGGGGAAATTGTAAGGCACTTAGTGGGGAAATTGCTAAAAATTATATATTTGTCACCATATCTTGAAAACTATTAACTTTTTGTATAGGCATGTATATTAAAATATTGTAGGTATTGACATGACGATCATTTTGATATATGGTTCAAGGTCATATGTTCAAAGGTCAAGGTCACAGCTGTAAAAGAAGACTTAAATTGCTAATTGTCTTGAAAACTGTTAACTTTTTGTATAGGCATGTATATAAGAATATTGTTGGTATTGACATGACAATCATTTTGATATATGGTTCAAGGTCATATGTTCAAAGGTCAAGGTCACAGCTGCTGAAGAAGACATATTGCTAATTATCTTGAAAACTATTAACTTTTTGTGTAGGCATGTATATAAGAATATTGTAGGTATTGCTAAAGCGATCATTTTGATATATGGTTCAAGGTCATATGTTGAAAGGTCAAGGTCACAGCTTCAAAAGAAGAGTTAAATTGCTAATTATCTTGAAAACTATTAACTTTTTGTATAGGCATGTATATTAGAATATTGTAGGTATTGCGACAAAGATCATTTTGATATATGGTTCAAGGTCATATGTTGAAGTTCTAGGTCAAAGCTGCAAAATAAGACTTAAATTGCTAATTATCTTGAAAACTATAAACTTTTCCTATAGGCATGTTTATAAGAATATTGTAGGTATTGCGACAACGATCATTTTGATATATGGTTCATAGTCATATGTTGAAAGTTCAAGGTCACAGCTACAAAAGAAGACTTAAATTGCTAATTATCTTGAAAACTATGATCTTTTTGTATAGGCATGTATATTAGAATATTGCAGGTATTGCAACAACGGTCATTTTGATATAAGGTTCAAGGTCGTATGTTGAAGGGTCAAGGTCACAGCTGCAAAAGAAGACTTAAATTGTTAATTATCTTGAAAACTATTAACTTTTTGTATAGGCATGTATATTAGAATATTGCAGGTATTGCTTAAGCGATCATTTTGATATATGGTTCAAGGTCTTATGTTGAAAGGTCAAGGTCACAGCTGCAAAAGAAGACTTAAATTGCTAATTATCTTGAAAACTATTAACTTTTCTATAGGCATGTATATAAGAATATTGTAGGTATTGCTTAAGCGATCATTTTGATATATTGTTCAAGGTCATATGTTGAAAGGTCAAGGTTACAGCTTCAAAAGAAGACTTAAATTGCTAATTATCTTGAAAACTATTAACTTTTTGTATAGGCATGTATAATAGAATATTGTAGGTATTGCTTAAGTGATCATTTTGATATATTGTTCAAGGTCATATGTTGAAAGTTCAAGGTCACAGCTGCAAAATAAGACTTAAATTGCTAATTATCTTGAAAACTATTATCTTTTCGTATAGGCATGTTTATTACAATATTGTAGGTATTGTGACAAAGATCATTTTGATATATGGTTCATAGTCATATGTTGAAAGTTCAAGGTCACAGCTGCAAAATAAGACTTAAATTGCTAATTATCTTGAAAACTATTAACTTTTTGTATAAGCATGTTTATTAGAATATTGTAGGTATTGCGACAACGATCATTTTGATATATGGTTTAAGGTTATATGTTTAAAGCTAAAGGTCATATCAACATAGGAATACTAAAATTATAAATTATCTTTTAAAGTTTCTGTACTTAATATATTGTCTATTGCACTTTGCAAACAATATTGGACATATCTTCAGGTGAGCGTTAAGGCCCATGGGCCTCTTGTTATATTTAAGTGGAGTAATGTTAAATTACGCCCAAGTCAAGAATTATTTCATTTAAATCTAGGCTGTCAGTTTAAGTATAGTGGAGAAAACGGAGTGCACGGAGAAAACCACCGATCTTCGATTTAGATTTGTTGTTTAGACACAGAAAGCATTTAATTTTTTTCACCTATTTCACCTGATTGATAAAAGAAGTGAAATCTGACGAACCATTATTCTTTGTAACCACTAGAAAAGACATTTCCTCTATCTCAAAATGCTGCATAAAAATATCGAATTTTGTCCAACAAAATAAAAAATTAAGTTGTAAAAGTAAACAGACGAAACATGGCCTTAAAAAAATTTTCTGTTTTATTTCACATACAGAAATATATATAACCTGCATATGGTTATGCATTATAGTAACATATGTCATATGCTTTTTTTATATTATTATTAAAATAATGCATCTAAAAAGCTCGTGGCAACATTTGTATTTTGTAATGTACTATTTTAAATCAAAGCAATAAGAACACATGGACGCTTATTTACATTTAATGTACCTTTAATGAGTTATCACAATTACTACGAAGATCTGCTAGAAAGCCAAGTTTGGCGCTAGAGCAAATTTTCTCTGCATTTTCCCTGTATAAAAAAGTATATACCTGCGGATAACTAGCTCTTAGGACGCCTACTTTGGCGCAGAAGCACACTTTAGGCAGCATATGAATTTTCCTTGTCTTTAAAAAGTGTATACGGACATATAGCTGAATAAAACTATCACGCATAGCTGAATGAAACTATCACGTATAGCTGAATGAAACTATCACGCATAGCTGAATGAAACTATCACGCATAGCTGAATGAAACTATCACGCATAGCTGAATGAAACTATCTGCTATTAATCTTCACTTTCGGAAATTGTCTCTTTTTTTAGGAAGGAGAGGTAGCATATATATGCAAGTCGGTGGAAACAACAAGCCGGATAGACCAACGGTACAGACAGAAAACGGTAAGAATCTTACTTTTTCTTTCTTTCTTTCTTTCTTCCCTTCTTTTTTCTCCTTCTTTCTTTCTTTCTTTCTTTTTTCTCTTTCTTTCTTTTTTTCTTTCTTTCTTTCTTTTTCTTTCTTTCTTTCTTTCTTTCTTTATTTCTCCTTCTTTCTTTTTTCTTTTCTTGTTTTTGACGCATGGATATTACTTCATCTGTTGGTGAAAAAGATTAAGGCCATGTTTATCAGCATACAAACCGTAAATACAACTGCATTTATGACAGAATCGTATTTAGCATTTAATATGACCTATGTATTTAAAAAACCAGCATACCGGCGCTGCTTTAAAATTATTTCTAGTATATTTATTGAAATTCAATTTTAAATTCGACATTAAATTTTTATTCGGTATTTGTCAATAAATTTCATATCTAAAATGGCCTTTTAAATTCAATTTTAAACTTTATGAACCTCTTTCGCATTCTGAAAATTTTGTGGGTTTTTTTTCCGTACATTAAATTTAAAATTTTTAATAATTTTAAATTATGGCGTTTAATCCGCTTATCAGATTTAATAAAAGTTTATCTATATCCGTTAGGTATACACTAATTTAATAGTATCCTATCAAATGCTTTATGAAAATCGATAAATAGGGATTTGAATTTTTTATGGGTATAAGTTAAAAAGTGTATTCCTTGTGTATTAGTTTTCGCTTTACATCATCTTGTCCCATAAAGCTAGAGACATAAATATTTGATTTCGAACAAAATTCAATTTCCAAATTAAACAATTGCATAATTTCTTTTTTTTTTCTTTGAATGTATGATTAAAGTTTTAACATAAATTTTATATAGCACTTGAATCAAATTCTTCTCTACACAGAAAAATGGGGCGATCAAACAGCATTTAAATTCACACAACGTTTGCTAAGCACTTTTATCATTTATATAATCACTTTTGTTTAAATATAAAACTAAATTATCTGTTTTTGTATTTGTTCTGCGGTTTAGTGGGTTCAAGATTTGAGAGTTCGGGTTCGAACCGTGACTGGTAGACATATTTATACCCACTTGAACTGTTCCCCTTGTGCGTGTAAAACGCAGTTTTGATCATGATCAGTGCCGGGTAGATGCTATTATGTAAATGCATGTCTTTGAATGATATATACAAAGTTTACGGGGTACATATGAATCACAATGTCCATCAGTTTGTCTGTCCAACCCAAAATCGTGTCCACTCCATTACTTCCAAAAAGATTGAAAGTAACCAACTCGACAATACAGAGAAGCGATGGGTGGGGGGGGGGGGGGGTTGTACATTGCAAGACTGCTCTAGTTTGATTTTTTGTTTTCTAGAACAATCGCAGAGAATTTAGCTTTTATTTCAAAAATATTTGTAAAAATGTTTCATTTGAACAGACATAGATCATTTGTGGTCGAGAGGTCTAAAACATATGCTTAGAGACCACAGGTTCGTGTATTATTTGGTCATTGTGAATATGCTAAATGTAGCAGGTCGTTGTTTAATTTTTCCCCGGTACTTACGGACTTAAGAAATCGCGAATTTGCATACAAGTTGCAAGCCAGAAAAGTAGATAGGACCGGGTATAATTAACAAAATATTGACTTTATCTAAAAAAGAAAAGCTGAACTTTTGGTTTGGAGTCAGTATTTGATCAGTGTGCTAGAACCCCCGATGAAGTCTAAATTTTTGAGCTTTTATACAGATAATAATAAGTGTACAGAAAAAGGTACTGAAAGTTGTTGGTAAAACTAAAAAAGTAATTTTTAATGTAAACAAACAAGTTATTTTTTAATTTTTATTTCTTCTTCTTCTTTCTTCTTCTTCTTCTTCTTCTTCTTCTTTCTTCTTCTTTTTTTTCATATATTTATTTACATGTATTTTATCATTTAAAAAATACTTCACTATTCTTCATGACAACACATTAAAATTTGAAATATACTCTTGAAATAATTTCACATGGAAATGAATTCAACATTTGGTGACATGATGGGAATAAATATGACAACAAATATTGCTTTTTGATCAGTAGCAAGATGGTGTCATAAAATGACTGAAAAAAACTTCTAAGATGTGCATTGATAATTAGATTAATCCACCGGCAATACACCCGGGGGGGGGGGGGTTCACTAGAGACAGAATATCCACCCAAAATTATAGAAGGTATCGTTCAATAGGTCACCCTAAGTGGACGGATCAAAACGTATTATTTGACACTTAAGAATGTCCATTTTCATAGTTAAACATTTAAACAATGGAAACAAATAAATAAAGGGGGATGATGGGACTATACTATCTGTCTAGAAATGTGTTTCACCTTTGTATAATCACAACACAAAGGAATGGTAGTCCTACATTGATTTTTTTAAAAAAGTTTTTGGATTGAACTTTAAGAACCAGATACAGAAATGAATAAGTACAAAACAGGTAGGATAAAAATACATTGACAAATTCTTCCACATTTTCTTGTTTTTAAATGCTTCTTATAATCGATTCTTAGAATGCGCCTCTAAATACCGTTTTCTTTTTACGCATAAGCGCGTTTTGTAAATCATCGGTTCACATTTATACTAATTCTAAGTTGCGTTTGCCGTGTCGTTCGTTATTTGTCGTATCGTGATGTCTGTTGCTCTTGCTGTTGCAAATTAAAGCAGATGCTCTGTTTTATTCTATTTTTTATTTAACCAAATACCTTACAGTATAAAGGTACATATTACAAAATATAAACATTGTTATGATGCTTGTCAATTATTTTAGTTTTTCCCGAAAACAGTTTTATAACCTCCCCTCCTCCCGCAAGATTTGAACGGAACCTTTTTAAAGTGGTAAAAAAATGAATTAAATTATGTACATTGTTTTGTTTTGTTTTATAAAAATATAATGAAAATAAATAAATAAATAAAAAATAAATAAATAAATAAATAAATAAATAAATAAATTGAAATGAAATAAAGAATTTAAATAAATCAGATAATAACAAAATAAAACAGAATGAAAAGAAAAACAGAATAAAAAATTAAAAACTTAAAAAAAACCAATAAATAAAAAAAGAAAATAATCGAACTTTTATGATTGAAGAAATTGAAAATTAATGTTGAATGTCGTAAGATTCATGTGCAATATTGAATAACTTAAGGATGACCTACATGACCATGCGCATACCTTAACGATTTATTGATGTTTTATAATAAGAACTTTCGGATCATTTGCTATGTTAAATGTCCCATAAACAAAATTTAATCCAGGGATATGTCGCCAACTGAATGATAAGTCATTCGGATATATTTTCTGTATATCTTGAAATTCAGATTAGTTTAAACCATAAAGCATTTGGTGCTGTTGCAATTGGTGTAACATGCAACACGTTGCTTATTACTTTTTTTGTGTCGCACCAAAAAGACATTAATTTTTATCAAACGTAGATATTATACAACAAGTGCGTGGTACTAGGAAAATTAAAAAAAAGGAGATGATAAATTCTGGATAACAAACAAACGCATATTTGATTTAAATGGAATTTGAGATATTTCTTAAATCCAGTTATTATAAGAAACTTACAAAAGTACTGCCATTTTTTACTAAGAAACTTACATAAGTACTTCCATATTTTTACCAATTTGGAGAGTTTAAATGTCACATTTCGGAATTTAGATAAGTATTTTGTATTTTCTTCACATCAAAAAACATTGGTGCATTTTGTATGTTTTGACAATTGGAAATTTAAAATACCGTCTCAATGTTTGAATGAAAAGAACACCCAAAATGTCGCATTTACCGAGAGCATATCATACCAACGAGTTTCAGTATATTGTCATATCTCCGGATAACAAAATTATATCAAAGCGCAAAGGTAAGTGTTTAAAACAAATCTCTACATTTTGTTAAGTTTCACTCAACTGGTCTTTTTGGAAGATTTTTTGGTAGTTCTTCTTCTTTTTATAAATAATAATAATAATAATATTATTATTATTATTATATAATTCTATTGTATTGTTTTTACGATAACGTCAATCCAATAAGCTATAACTCAGATTGAAATATAAAGTTCCGAAATGCCTAATCAAGTAAGCTTCATCTCCAAACCTTCATGCATTTGCTACACAAAACAATTACATTGATGTTTAGAAATTAAAAACTGCATTAAGTTTTTCAATTTTCAGATTTTTTTCTTTCTCTTTTTTTTATTTTCTAAAAATATATATACTTTAGAATAGATTACTTCTAATCATGATCCGTGAGATTCATTTTAATTTTATTCCCATCAGCTGTAAATAAACGGAATCATCTAACGAGTTGGTCACTTGTTTAACGATGATTATTATTAGCATGGATCATGCGCACAAATGGACAGGGATTCGAATGAATCAAAGGGAAACCTGACAAATTGTATTAATTGTCTGTCATTAATATCCAAATGTATTCGCAATGATGTTATTTATCCCTTACAAAGTCACAAATGACAAATTTAATGAAAATTTATATATGTTTAATATATCGCATTTCACTGTTTTGTAAGTTGTGTTTAAATGACCCGGTTTTTTATGACATAACATGTTTTAAAATTAGATCCCACGGGCTACATCTCGCTGGGAAATTACTGCTTTTTCTTTATTTATTCGAGCTTTTATCGTTGAATCAAATGTAACATTGTTTTTTTAGGAAAAGCATTAAGTAGATCGGCCCTATTATATTTTTTCCTAGGAAAACTTAATGCATCTTAAGGTTAATACATGATTTTGTTTGATGACGTTCACATAAAAATAAATTAATATAGCGCATGTAAACGTGCGAATTACGATTGTTTGTCAACAATATAGACATGTAAAGGACTGGAAGCATGTATGCTTATTTTGCTGGTTTACGCTAAGCGCATCCCCCCCCACACACCATCCCCCCTTCCACACACACACCTCGACCATCGTGCACTTTAAAATTTAGTTAAGGTACATTATATTCACAAACTGATGTCATACCGACTTTTTTTTTTTTTTTTTTATTATTATTATTTATTTATTTATTTATTTTATTTTTTTGGTTATTTTTATATTGAAATGCATCAATGTTAAAATTTATCAAAAATACCTGTCAATTTTAATTTGCCATTTGTGCACAATAATTCATTCCCATCAGTGACACTAATGACCAAAAAAGTTGATAGATAAAAAAGTAAATTCAAACATTTGAAAATATAAATTCTAAAGTTACAAAATGATGTGATACCAAATCTAGCCAAGGAATGTTTTTTCTTGAGGGAAGAAACATTGGTTTTAATTAAAAAAAAAGACGGCTGAAAATCTATAGCTAAATTTCGATATTGATATCATGAAAACATATAAGCCACTATATATCGTAAATGTATTTCTAATGTTTAGATACGCGGACTCTGAAGTCGAGTTTTATAAGCGGATAATAATAAATTATGATAACGTTTATGCATATGGTAACGTGGATTTGACATTTTACATCTTATATCAATATACAAATATTGGCATATTTGATGCGAGTTTTAAAATGTTGATATTGAAACTTAAAATAATGAATAAATTAAACGTGATGTAGTCCTGACCTGTTTTTATTTACAGTAATTTTTAAATTTATTGACCAATATCAAGTTTTTATTATTTTTCTCGCATGTTATTGGAAACGTTTATAGCCGCCCAATAAGAAATCTTAAATGAGCATAATTCCATATCTAGTAACTAGACGCCCCTATCCTTGCAAGATTAACAGAATAGTAATTCTAAAAACCTAAATCTTTTATAGGAATATGAATTGATTTAATCTCGAACCCACAAAAGCACTCTCCAGTCAAAAAAGTTGAACATATTGAACAGAGAGTATTTGCATTTCTACAAACAATATTTTATGCATGCTTTACATGCATCATTTTAACATGACATGGCATAAATATTAAAATATTGCATATTTCGTCTCATTTTGTATGCTTCGATGATTTTTATGTGAACAACATACATATGTATATGTTTCTCATGTAAAATGACTTGGCAATGGTTAGTATCTAATCAATAACACTGAACAGATTTGATATACATCGATATATATATATATATCTAATGCATGGGAAAACAGTTTTCGTATATTGGGTTTGATTGCGTTATAAGTATTTCTCCACGTTTTCTTTGTTACGCCATCGGCTCTTAATTCCCCTTGTTAAACTTACACAATATCATATGTATTCCTTTACTTACATAATATATTCTTTTGCTTCCGTCTCTGGTTGTGACGGAGACACATGTCATGCGATAATTCTTTTTTACATTAAAAAATATGTTTAGATTTAAAATTGATTGTTAAATTTAAATTGATTTTTTGAATTGTTATTTATTTGAAAACAAAATTGAAATTTATTTTTTAGTTAAACTTTGAAATTGATAAATAAACAAATTACGCATCAACAATCGAGATAAGAAGAGTTTAATTCTAGATCTTTTTTATTTCGGACAATCTATGGCCAAGAGGTCCAAAAATGAATTCTCCTTTCTTCACCTAGTTTCGAATCCAACATAGAAGGACCTTTGTGTGAGGCAGGTAGTCATTTTGCTTGCCAAAGGTCTTAGAACTGTCTTATACCATTTTTGAATTTTATCATCAAAATACATTCAAAAATGGTATATGACAAAATGGATCGTCTCAACGTATAAGAAAAAAAAATTGACTTGGGTGTAAAACACCATTACACCGCTACAGGTACAGGTTCCCCGTTATTCATGAACTTGTGCTGCTACTGAAAACAGAAGCTGTTTAAATATCTTAAAGTTACTGAATAACGTCAAACTGTTTTATTTTATATTATAAGCAAACTTTGAAAAAAAAAACTAAGCCTTATTTGAATTGTCAATGATATTTAAATAATCTTAAGACACTTGTTTTTAAAGTATGTAACTTGTGGTTTTTGATGGTAAGAAATTATCCAGACGTTGAGTAACCAAAAAAAAAAAAAAAAAAAAAAAAAAAAAAAAATTAATGTAATAAAGTTACAAGGTAGGAAAAGAAAAATTAACCCCTTGCAGAGATTCTTTAATAAAACAAAACGGCAAACCTGTCTATTTAAATTTTTTTCCAATGAATGGGAATTTGAAAACCTAGATTTACTAAAACAACTTTATTAAAAATCATGTGTTTATCGAATAACCGAAGTGTCGACAAAGTATTTTTATTTATTTTTGTTTTAAATCGATGACTATTTTACCAAAATCATTATGCAGGTAATAATTTAATATTGTTTTCTTAATGCTTGAAACTCGTCCGAAACAGTCAGGGTAAAATATTTTTGTCTTGTGCTTTCTTTGGTTTCTTTGTCGTCCGGCCAACAGAGTTGCAATAGCCTACCACGCGATATAATCTACGATGGCCAATAGCGATCGTCAAAAACTAATATTATTCTTTTGAAATGTAGTATAATCCCTCGCAACATTGTTAGTGTTTAGATTCAAAACTCTCGTTCAAGATAAACAAGTTTGGTTGATGTTCGCAATAGAAATGCGTAAAATGTTACTTGATATATACAGATATTTTTTTTTTGTTATTTCAGGAAGTATAATACACGAGACCCCGAATGACTACAATCCGACAGAGTGGGTACAAAGCGTTATTAACAGTGTCAGGGATGATGGGCATAAAGTCCACAGTGTGTTTAGTGAAATGGACGTCCTACGAACGTATAACGATACATACGAATGGAGAGAAGCGGCAAGGTAAATAAATAAATAAATAAATAAATAAATAAACAAACATAAAATCCCAGCATAAGCCACTATTTGACATGAAATTTTGATCGTGCTTTGAAATTATCTCTACGCAGTACATGTTTTTCTTCTTTTATATCAGATGTTGACTCTCTCTCTCTCTCTCTCTCTCTCTCTCTCTCTCTCTCTCTCTCTCTGTTGTTAGTGACTTTGGTATGACCAGAGGCCAGTAACAGTAATTCAAAGAACCGTAGTATATTTATGATGAATAATTATTGTCAAAAAGAGTTACGTTTATTAAGAAACCGGTTTGGACTAGATTAGGAAGTTATTTTAACTTGCAGCCATCCGATTCTATCTTAGCCAGAAATCTGACACACCTTCAATAAAGTTTTCATCAGTAAGAATATCATTTGAACATATCCTTCTTTTTTCAGATGGGTAAAGTATGAGGAAGTGGTAGAGGAGGGCGGTAAGAGGTGGTCCAAACCTCACGTAGCCTCTCTGTCTATGCAGTCCTTGTTTGAACTCAGAAATGCCTTAGCTGATGGAGTTATCCTTCTTGATTTTGATTGCCATTCGTTACCTCAAGCTGTTGGTAAGTGGTTTTAATCGATTTTTCATCAGGTTCTTACGTTGACTGCTCCTTATGACGTGACAAGTGTTAACTTTCTCCTGTCATGTATTTAAAAAAAACGACAAATGGATCAGACTTGGTCTCATGCCACGGTAGGGGGGGGGGGGGGGGTAAAAGTCCCATGTCACCATTTACATTCCAGAAGACATATTAGGTATTTATTTGAACTTGCTTTGGGTAGGGCAATAGAAAAAGAAAAGCTATGTCGAAAATAAACGGACTTTAAATCAAACATTATTTTTGAAATACGATATATCATGCGACATCTACAAAGAGATAGTTACAAGGGAAACAATTATTTACGTCCACAAAGAAATATTTGGATTCGACAAACTTATATATTAAATTTGATAATCTCTTTTTGATCCCCCATAATTGACACTGACGATTTCACACTTCAAAGCTGATATAAGAATCGGTCACATGACATAAAAGATTAAAATTTTTGTTTCTTCTACTTTAAAGTTGAATTTAGTTTTAAGAAGTTATCTGTCAAACTGATGCGTTTTGGAGTAGTTATTTATTACACAAATACATTTTCTTTATTGATAAACTTACTCGATTATAAATCATAAAATTGGACAAAGCAACCCAAAAGTTCGAATAAATTGTATGTGTCAAAGTATTTAAATTTATTGAAGATAGTTATATTGTTAATTTTCAATACACGGTGAATGTTTTGACCCCAATATTGGCTCGTGCTTCAAGGAAATTTTTTGTAACTTCAATTCTAACCGAAACTTTCACTTTCATGCTATACTTTGACAGCACATATCTTCAATTATGGAAGAACATCTCTCTCTCTCTCTCTCTCTCTCTCTCTCTCTCTCTCTCTCTCGTGTTCTCTCTTTCTATTATTGTTATTTTTATTATTATTATTATTATTATTATTATTATTATTATTATTATTATTATTACCGTCGCCGTTGTTGTTGCTGTTTTTAAACATCCGCAATTACCCAAAAGCATAACGAGACCTTTCCAACTTGTGCCTAATTTACAAACTACGTGCATAAGAGTATAGGAAAACATTCTAGGACATATTCTAATGCAAATGCATTCCAAAACTATTTATTATTTATTTACTAATATTTATTAAATAACTAGTATTTATTTTTTTTATTTTCTAGTATTTATTTATTTATTTATTTATTTATTTATTTATTTCTATTTACTAATATTAATTTATTTATTTATTTGTCTATTTAATTTTTTTATTTATTTATTATGTTTGTTACAGACAAAATATTGGATGAATGGATTGAAAAAGGTCAGTTGGATTCCAAATTACGTGCACATATGAGAGACGTGTCCTTGAAGTATCATAAGCATGGTCATGTCAAACGGAACAAGAGTAAGGGGGCTAAACTCGGGGACATACCCGATGAGTCTGGTAAGGGTTCCATTTTTCATTTTATTTTGTATTAGGTCTCCAACATTAAAACCAATGTCCACGATAGAAGATATAATAAGATTATGCAAAAAGTAACAATTGACTAGTATATTGTCAACCAATACATAATGAAACAAATGTAATTTAAGAAAAATACAGTATTTTGAATTAAGACGTTGCTATTCAGAAAAAAAACATTTGTGACCGATTTAATTTCAATAGTTTCCGTGCAGTCTTATCATTAAGATATTGCTATATAAAGGTAACATTGTAAATGATTTATCAATTAGTAGTAAGCCGGAAGTAACACGGTTTTACTTAACAATGCCATCAACCCATCTTAATTTTCTCTGTTTCTGGGCATTTTAGTATTTACCAAAGTGATCAGGACATCTGATGCTGGAATACACACTTCTATGTTACTAACATTACGACATGTTATTGCTGTGTCCGGACTATTGTTTCAGGTTTAAGAAATTCTTCAGACACATTTTTGATTAAAAATGAGTTATATAACATGTTTATATATTTTTACATATAGGTCGCAGATCCAGTATGGTTGCACTTCCATCAACACCCAGTTTTAGTAGTTTTGAAAATGGAAACGGAAACCCCTCATCACCGGATTTGCTGCACGTCCCATCGGATTCCAATTTAAGCAAATACAAGGTAAATATAATGAATATCCTAATCCATCCCAAAGGTTTCGGGGGGTAAAGTTAAGAAATACTTTGAACGCGCACTTGAATATAATGTATATAAATGGAAAATATCTTCACGTAATTAGTTGCTTTAAACGTTACTTTTGTGATTTGAAATTGATGAGTAACTTTAGAAAATTAATTGTACCGAAGTTAACATACTTATACTTTATAAAATTTCTTTTTCCTGATTGAACTCCAGCTTTTAAAATGACATTCAGTTGGTTACAACAATATTTTATATACTTTAAAGTTAAAAGTTACAATATCATTCTAAATGAGATGTTGGGTGGAGGACTTGTGTTACGTATACACGACCACGTTTAGATATTTTGTATATTAAATCGGTCAATTCTGATGGCGAAGGAAACCGAAGTATCCGTAGAAAATCATTTACCAGTGTCAGTGAACTGACAGAGTCTTAAACCACTCAGCTAACGTGGCTCCTGAAAAAGTTGAGAACATTCTATTGTTTGTGTTTGGTTTAACTAAAAATTCTTAATTTTTAGCCAAATACAAATTTTATGAGGAAGATACCCAAAGATGCTGAAGTAGCCAGTGTGATGGTTGGAGAAGTTGAAGACCTTGATAAGAGACTTGTAGCAATAGTAAGGTTAAAGGAACCCCGTCTCTTTGAGCAAACCTGCGAAGTCAACTTGCCAACAAAGTTTCTGTTTTTCTGTTATGGACCTATTGGTGGAACGAAACAATACATGGAGCTTGGACGTTGTGTTGGTACCATGATGGTTGATGACGTAAGTTTTTACAACGAATATACAATTTGGAATATTACAAGATTAGGCTTGTTGAGACAGTTAAAGTGTTATGGGCATCACAATATTGTTGATAAGTATGTTTTCGCTGTATCCAAAACTATCCTGGATATCTTCCAATAGTCCAATAGGTCATGATCCTTTATTTTCAATTTTGATTCCACACTTAACGCGTTTAATTTGATAGACAGGAGGTGCTAAACCCTATACAGATTTATCAAATGATTAATTACTGTTTCAGATTTTCAGAGAAGTTGCTTATAAAGGAAGAACAAAGGAAGATGTATTAGCTGGAATAGACGAGTTTATGGAGCAAGTTACTGTGCTGCCACCCGGTGAATGGGATCCAAAGATCAGAATCGAACCACCAACGAAAACACAGTCACAGGTTATTGTGAACATGAAACAAAGTCTTATCATTTAGAGCCGGTTTCTTTTATATCTGTCTTTATGTAGTGTACTTCTCTTGCACATTTGAAAAACTGTTTTTTAAATTGAAAGATAAGATTTAAATGTCAAATTTCAGTGCTCTTACTGTGTAGCATATACTTTAAGCAACGTTTTGAATTTGAACCCACATGTTAAACCAAATGGATAAGCAATTCTTCTTTGTACCTTTTTCCAACAGAGTTGTATCAGACCTTGACTAATGGCAACGTCAAGCAAACCATAAACGACACTCTAAAGGTATTGCGAAATTTCGCTAAATATTTGGCGTTAGATAGCAATTTGTTGTGTGTCATTAATGGGCATTTATACATCCATGTGAATTTTAAAATAAACTTTTTCATTATTCCGAAATACTGCGTTAAATAGCAATTTGTTGGGTGTCATTAATGGGCTCTAATAAATACACGTGAACTTTAAAAATTAATTATATTTTATGCATCATTCAGGAATTCCGGAAAACCCCTTCCACTCATAGTTTTGGCAATGGAGGCGGCGCAGGTGGAGATGGCGCTTCGTTTGGTGAAGAGGAAGATCATGGAGGCCATGGGGACGACCCTGCACTGGAAATGTCCAAAATGTAAGTGTTGTAATTTCAACAGTTTTTAAAAAATTGTATTTTTTACTGTTTTTACGTTATATGTTTTACAGTACATTTTATAGGTTATTAACATAGAATAATTTACAGCTAATAAGAAGTTGTATATTTTACAGATAATACACTTCACATGCATTAAATGTTTTAACCCTTGTATATTTCACAGACCGTTCCTGGGGCTTATTAGAGATATCAAAAGAAAGGTGCCATTTTATTTGAGTGACTTTAAAGATGCTATACATATTCAGTGTTTGGCCTCATTTATCTACGTATTTTTGGGAACTATGACACCTAATGTTACTTTTGGAGGACTGCTTGGAGAGGCAACGGATCAATATATGGTAAGTAAACAACCCAATTTGTTATAGAAGTATCACGTAAGATTTAGCTAATAAGGAAAATGTAACCAACAAAAGCATACCACCATGGTTTCCCTATCCAATAACAAAAAACGGCTCCTTACTTTGCGTTGCCAATCAGGTGTCTGATATAAGATATTGTCTCTAAGTTTTAATATTTGTTGGCTTTTTTAATCATCCAAAAGACTGGTCTAATATCGTTGGTGTTGTACCTAGATATAAAAGTTTTCACCGCGAACTGAAAACAGGAAACTTTTGTAATAGTCTCTTACGCCAAATTTAAGAACGTTACGAATTTTACACAGTTTTCTAAGAAACAAATTGGACATCGCGAATTGGCGAAGGTCAAGTGACGAAATATTCAGAAACTATAACAAATACATGTAATTGTTTACCAATGTATCTTTTTTGCACTTATGTATTGCTCAGGAACTTTTTTAATTAGCCAATCCATAATCCGTATATTTGAATATTGATACTGCGTCTCAAAGACGATATTAAAACTTCTTTCAGGGGGTCATGGAATGTATTTTTGCAGCTGCTGTAACCGGGATATTATTCGCTTTATTTTCCGGTCAACCAATGAACATACTCGGAAGCACAGGCCCGATGTTGGTATTAGAAACCATTATATTTAACTTGTGCAAGTAAGTAAAGTCACAAATTAATAAGAATATACAAAAAACTTTCATTCGATCCCTCGTTTTTTAACATTTTTCTTTTGTTTCGTCTGGTGCCACTTGATGATAGTCTGATTTTTTAATTTACATCTTTCTTACGAGCTAGCTAGGCAGGAGATGCGTATCCTTCCGAAACACTTAGCCTTACTTCGCTAGTGAAAGCTGATGGGTTTTACTGATTTAGTCAGTTGTCAATGTTCTCAGTTTTTTTTATTCTGAAAAATGGATTGGACATAGACTTGTGTTTTTGTATTTGAGTGGTAGTGTTATATTGGTACTAAATAATTTATTTTTTTAACTTTTCAGAGACAATAACTGGGACTTCATGCCGGCAAGATTTTGGGTTGGTATGTGGACAGTGCTATTTATATTGCTGATTGTCATCTTCAATCTTAGTGCC
Source organism: Tegillarca granosa (assembly GCA_029721355.1). NCBI lineage: Eukaryota > Metazoa > Mollusca > Bivalvia > Arcoida > Arcidae > Tegillarca > Tegillarca granosa. Next base: position 21,964,823 of record CM056608.1, read on the forward strand.
TTGGTGAAGTATATCACTCGATTTACAGAAGAGAGTTTTGCCACTCTGATTGCCCTCATCTTTATTGTGGAGGCTTTCAAGAAACTCTTCGAAATCGAGAAATACTCTCCAGTTAATTTTCATCCAAATGACCCTCTACCAACTGTGTGCCATTGCGTACATCAAAACTGTACCAGCGACCTTCTTTACAACACCTCATACCTATATACCTCAAACTACACATGTGAGGACTACATGGGCTTGGATTTAAGCAAATTATCAACAAACAGCTGCATTACTCAGGGTGGATTTTATGACTGTGGACCAAAAAAATATGTCGGAGATGTCTTTTTCTTCTCAATCCTCCTCTTCATCGGTACATTTAGCATTGCCATCGCTCTGATTGACTTTAAAAGAACAACTGTATTCCCATCCATGGTAAGTGGTTGACTTCTTTCTTTTGTCGCAATATTTGACTTATTTAAGCTTCACAATGTTCCTAATAACAAAATGCTTTTATAGAATTAATTTGCCATCAAATGATCCTTTATAATATTGAAACATCAGTTAAATCTATTCAATTGCTTGGTAAAATATGGATTAATCTAAAACTTCAGTTTGTAAAATAATCTTCAAATAATTTTGCAAATACTTGTATGTCAAGAGGGTTCCACTCTATTAACCGATTGTCTTTTCTTTATCTATCAAGGAAATGTTCTTTTGTTTTTAGATCCGCCAGAGACTTAGTGACTTTGGAGTTTTAATTGCTATTTTATGTATGGTTGGCCTTGATGCTGTTGTCGGATTAGATACACCAAAACTTACAGTACCCACTGAATTCAAGGTATATTAATTAAATATGTAAACCATTCAAAGTAATCCATGAGGTTATCGAATTCACAATCGACAGTTTTGACAAAAATCAGCTAGTTGAAAATATCTACAATAAAGCCTGTATGCCTGGTCTGAATGTGAGATTTCAAGATTTAAAACAATCGATGTGAAAAAAAACGCAAAAAGGCACCATGTATCCAATGTTGTTCTTTGACGTTAAAATGTAGGATACCTATTTATTTATGGATAAATCAGTGAAATTTGTCGAGACATCTGTGCATATTTTGTCAGAACATTTTTTTTAGTAAAAAATTAATCAAGATGATCAGTATGCTATTTTTATTTACCTTTTTTTTGCATTTAAAATACGTCTCAATGACCACTATGGCACTGTGTTTTTGTATAATAAACGTTAAAACTTCAATTTTCCTTTCATAGCCAACAAGACCAGGACGTGGATGGTTTGTAAATCCATTCAGTGATAAAAACCCATGGTGGTTATATTTGGCTGCCTCCGTTCCTGCACTGTTGTGTACCATCTTGGTCTTCCTTGATCAACAGATTACAGCCGTTATCGTCAACAGAAAAGAAAACAAACTAAAGGTATAGTTTAAAGTAATTATTGCTACTAACAGGCGATATAAAATCATATCTGTATTTCAAGTGTTATTTTTCCGAAATGCACACGCACTTTTCGTACCATTTTTGTAAAATTATATCAGCAGTTAAAAAGGAAAAAGTCTAAAGATAATATACAAACACAAAGATATCAACTAATTTTGTAGGACCAAAAAGTATTTTCAGACAATTCTCACAAAATTTCGTTGTAATTATTATCTCAGTCGAAAGTATTTAAAGTAGTTAGGTTTGTAAAAATGTAATCGACGAGGATGGGATTCGAACCAAAGCGGGGAGACCCCAATGGATTAGCAGTCCATCACTTAAACCACTCGGCCACCTCGACCTGATATTTACCAAATACTGTAAATCAAATGCGATTAAAGTCTTTAATTCAAAAACGTTTCTAATATACTGATTTATGGCAGATTGTAGAAAGTGTTAAGGAAATATTTTTATTTGAATCCCCATGTACTACTTTCTCCAACATTATAAAGTATTCTTCACATCCGCTGTTTTCTTCCAAATCAATATTTTTGTAATAAAAATCATAAACATTTCTGTAAATTGTTTTTTTAAACCTTTATAGCGAGAGAACAAAATGGTCTTTTAATTTTAATCATTTTAAATCATGTATTTATGGTAATCAACCAATATATTAAGTAATTTTTAATTAATGATAACTTTATATTTGTTTTTGAATATTTCTCACAACTCAATCAAAACGTTAAATATTTTGTTTTCAGAAAGGAGTTGGCTATCATTTAGATATGTTTGTTGTTGCCATTTGCGTTGGTATACATTCTTTCCTCGGGTTACCATGGTATGTTGCTGCTACAGTTTCAGCTCTTGCCCACATCAACAGCTTAAAGAAGGAATCTGAATGTACCGCACCTGGAGAAAAACCAACATATCTAGGAGTAAGGTAAGGGAATTAATACAATAAAATACCTTTACATTTTCATAAATGTAATAGATAGACCCAGACCTAGCTTCCTGACCACCTCAGTTAACTAGGTATAAACGTTTCATATTGCCATTTACTATAGAAACAACAAAATGCATAAATTTATCCTAAAAGTTTGTAATTCTTGACAATCCTGAAATAAAAAAACAAGTATTCGCCAGTTGAGCGATATGGGCTATACTTTTTCTTGTTTTATGAATTTATTTTTATTTATCCTATATTTTTATTGCTGATTACTTGTTTATGTTTATATGTTTATATCTCATTTTAAAGTCTAGTATTTTGTCATTTTTATAGTTGTTTAAAGGCAGTGTTTGTTTACAGTGTTTATTTTGGAATCATCCATTCGTGATAGCTATGCTCATGTAAATATTTTTTTCTTATCAGGGAACAACGTGTTACAGCCTTAGCCATTGGTGTTCTTAGCGGATTAGCCGTATTGATTACATCTGTTCTCAAGGTATTATTATTTATTTAGCACATTAGTTATTCAAGCATTGAATCTATTTTACATTTCGGACATTCAGAAATAACCTACTGGACGATGTATTCACTGTGTAATATTTGCGAAAATCTACACAACCACTATGCATGTTTTTTCCAAATAGTTTAAATGAAAATCAAAACGAGAAATGGAACATTGCGACACAATAAGCTAATTTTTTTCAGAAAAATTTCTTTCTCATTTATAACGGAATTGAAGTAATTTTTTGCAATATTTAAGTAGTATCTATGCAATCTCTATGGTGTTTTTATCATCAAATATTTCTCTATCTTTCAGTATATTCCTATGCCAGTACTGTATGGTGTGTTTTTCTTCATGGGCTTCCAAGCACTTCGTGGAATGCAGGTATGTTTTGGAATAGATTGATAAAGCAAATGACCAGAAAAACATAAGTCCTTAATTTACTACCTAAGGTTTTAAAAAACACAATTGTCTATTTATCACTTTTTTTCATAAACACTCTAATATCGCTTTTTTATAGTGTCACATTTATTTTTATATATTTTTGTTTTAAAATTTTCAGTTAAAGAATAATACTACTTAAAATATGTTTTTTAAATGTAAATACATGTATGTTGATAAAACATGTGTAAAAGATCATATTTAGAATTCTCTAAACTGCTGTTTTCCTGACAGCGAACATGAAATTTTCCAACACAAAGAATATTAGAAAAATAGTGCCGTTAGTATATTTATATATTAATTTACATAATTAAATAATAATAGCACATAACGAAAGTACAACATGTTTTACCAAATAAGTGCAAAGTGACTTTAACAATATTTACTATATTACGACTTCAAAGCATAATATTTAAGGTTAATTTATTCTTTAATTTTTTGTTTCAGCTTGTAGATAGGTTGTTCTTGTTCATTCAGCCAGTTAAATACCAACCTGATTTCCCTTACATCCGTCACGTGCCTTTGCTGAGAATCCATCTTTTCACCTTTATTCAAGTGTTGTGTCTCGGTATTCTGTGGGCCGTCAAAACCATTAAAGCCATATCTATTGGTTTTCCATTGATGGTAAGCTTTTATTTATAATTTATAATATATAATAATATAAGATCTCGCGCTTTCAAATGGCATTATTTGCAATCACATTGTTGTTGCTTATGCAGTAGAATCCATCTCAAATACTAAGCAAAAACTGTGCGGTTGTAAATATTAAAGTGACTTAACCGCGTAAGGTTGGTCTATCTTATGATCATCATTTGGAGCAGTCAATTTTTAAAGAGATAATTATAGTTGTTATTCCTCAATGAAACTGTTAATTTATGTTTTGCGGCTATTTTTTTTAAAAAAAAATGTTAGGAAGGATTGGTAATACATGTATAGGGAATGCCATTCCTAAAATCTTACTTACACATTGTATATACGAGTTGTGTCCCTTTAAACATTAATCTGAACAGTCACACTTCTACAATGTAAATGTAATGCGAGTTGTGTCCCTTCATACACTAAACATATATGCTATATGTGAACCAGAGGTTCACTTGAAGAAGAAAACTGACAATAAATAAAATTATTTCTTACTTATATTTTTCATATTAAGGGGTTAAGTTTATTCAGTAGATACGTAGACATGGACTGGTATCTTTGCGTTTTATTAATTTTTCATTTAATAATAATTTTTTGGTCCAGTATCGGTATCTTGTATACTAGACCGAGATTTCTGCGGTCTTTAGATTTATCCTTTTCAATTTTTTTGCCTTGGCGGAAAAATCAAAGACCGAGCGGGGTATATATGAAAAACGTTCATTTTGACGATCTTACCCCTAGTACGACATACGGTGTTTTATATCTCTCATAAGGTGATAATCCTCCATTATTTTCACAACATTTTATTCCCATAGCATTTATCTTCCATAATACGAAATATCGGGCGTCTATTCCAATATTTTCTACACTTAATTACTCCATTTGTTTCAGTTACCACTTATTTCCATTTAAACCCACCGCCATTTTGAATGAAGTGAAGTAGGTCACAAAAATAATCTCGAAACAAAGTTACTATAAAATTATGCAAATTTGACTTATCACGTGATATATTCATTGATATCGTCAATGTAAACAACCGACGGTCTTAAACAGTTTAATTAATGTTATAAAAATAACTACATATTCTGGGGATCTTATTCTGTCAATATCACTGTGTCCACGTCCGAGATTTATGTATACAATTAGCGCACACGTGTTTGTCTATAAATAAATGTATTAATCACGTGATATGACAATTTAAAACAAACTCATAGTAACTTTGGTTTCGAGACTATATTCCGCCATTTTGAAAGTTCATTGATTGCTACGCTTGATGGAATAATATCGATTCGTTACACTTAAACAAACATGAGGAACTTTATTGTATATGCTTCAACGTCGAGTTTTAACATATAATTATTAAGGTAAATAGGTGTTACCTGCTCTATATTAAAACTTTTACAATTAGAGCATGCGGTTCCTCGAGGCACCGCACAGATGCAAGAAAACAGGCGCTTGCCGTTCTGACGGTCTACTGCACGATCGGAGATTGGAGATAGACCGTCAGATTTTCGGACTACTTGTATACAAATAAGCTTATATGCAGTTTGGGTTACGAACCCTTATGTAATTTTAGGTAAAATAATTAAATAAATTACCTTTATTTCAATTCTAGGTTCTTGCTACTGGTGTCGTTAGAAAAATGCTGGAATGTGTCTATACCCAGAATGAATTGAAATGGATTGATGATTTGTTGCCTGGAAAATCAGCCAATGAAAAGAAAGAAAAGGTAAAATATCCTAAAAACAGCATTATAATAGTAAATATACAGTCAATTGAAACCAATTATACGGTTAAAAAGTAGAAGGAAAAATATGCATAGTTCATTATTTGATAAAAGTAAGAACTATTTTAAAACAAAAACTTTAACATAATAATACTAATAAATAATAATAGTAAACTATACAAATAATGGATTTCTTTATATTTCAGAGTGCAGTACCCTACAAAACTTTCAATGGAAATATCAATAACGCTTACCTTAACGGATCTAAAGATGATGTCATGTCAAAACCCAAGTTCTTTGTATCAGAAGAATGTGAAATTTCTGAAAGGAAAAACGGACAAGGCAATACCAAATTATGAAACATTTGAAAAAGTTGCTATAATAGATTATAGAAAATTCTTCTTTATGAAATATATGATTTATTTTGGTAATGAAAATAGATTGACATTTACAATATCTGTACATACTCATAACAAAAGACAAGTTATTTTCTGTGATAAATTGCAAATTTTTGAAACAAAAACAATGCAACGTTTGATAAATTTTTATTTTTGTCAAACCATTGCATATTTGTAAGAGAAGAGTTTTTATGATATAACTTTATTAGTGTTACAAATTTACATGTCAAAAAACTGATTTCAACATAATTTCAAATTTGAATTTTTTGGTTAAAAACAGCTTAAAGCAAATTAGTTTCCATATATCTGATACACCATTATTTCAAATTTGTTTATTTTTGTTTAAAAAGGTTATAAGCAAATGGGTTTCATCAAGGTGAAATACTTTATTTTTTAAACCATTGATTTTTCATAGTGATACATTAATTTTTATTACTTTTTGAATTTGGTAATTATTGATAAAACTGACCAAACTTCGAAAAACAAGTTCTAGGTTTATTGTAACACAAAACTTGAGTTCACTAGGCATGTTATTTTGCTGATAATTTCACAAGGTGATTTTTTTTAAACCGCATTTGTTCAAGATTAACATTTATTTTGTTGTATTTTTTTGTAGATATAATTGTTCATTTGTTTTAAAATATTAAAACTTCTAAACGGATGATCACTCCAACATGACTTTGATTGGTTATAATATGAATTTGTTAGATTTTTTTATTTTTTTTTTTTATTTTTATTTTTTTGTGTGTTAATTTTGCAATTCTTTTTTATATAAAGAAACGATTTCTTGAAATCCATCTTATTTAAAATTTTTATTTCATTGTTTATCGTATAGGGTTTAAAATATTTTACAACAACAAAAAGGTTCTACTAAAATTTTAAAAGGTACAAAAAAGTCTAAGTTTGATGAGCTAAATGATTTTTAAACCAATATAAACTTTGATTTGAAATACGATTAGAATGAATCGTAAAAAGTTCCTAAATACGCACATGTTATTTTATAAAATATGAAATGGTCTCTTATTTTTAATTTAAACATGCATAATATAAAGATTAGTTAAATTTAAGAATTAACTACTGTAGAATCATTTTGTGTAGAATTATTTTCGTGGTGTTCAATTTTCATTATATTTATCGAGAAAAAACAAGTGATCGTAAATTTCTGGCATGTAGTTATCATTTAAAGTGTTGTTTTGTAATGTTACTTGTATAATGTTTCGTTGACATTTAAGTTTTTGCGAACTCAAGAGTACAATGAAAAACGGAGAAAATTTGGATATAAAGAGTTTTCTTAGTATATTCTACTCTCAGTTTTTGTTATTACATAATACATTAGCCAGTAGTTTTTAGTTTTTTTCTTCGGTTTTAATTTTTATAATTAAAATGTTTATTATCAATACCAGTTAGTGACCCCTATTTAATTTACATATTTTCATTTTTCATTTCGAATTTTTTTTATAATGTTTGTATAATTTGCTGTATACTTTTTTTATCTTTACCCAATGCGTCGAAAAAACTCAATTTCTAGATAAAAACTGGTATGTGCCTCAATTGTTTTATTCAAAAATACTTAAAACAAGATTTAAAATCTGTCTCTAAATTGATGTTTTTTAATAATGGTTTGATACAATGTATACCTAAATGAAGTGCTTTAAAAATATGAAGGTTTAGGCTATTTTTTTCAAAATCAAAAAAGATTAAGAAAATTCAGATTTTCTTTTGGACTCTATTTATGAACAAATCTTTAAAAAATTAACCCTTTTTTCTCCCGTTTAGTTCTTCTTATTTTTGTGTAAAAATTGATAAATAAAAAAAAAAAAAAAAAAAACGATGATTGTGATGAAATAATTTGTTGTTCACTTTGAATATGACCATGATCATTCAGTGCTAAATATAATGAGGCTGTATTCAGAGATACAAAATAAAATAGTTTATACCTTGTATTTTTTATAAAAACGCAAATAAATTACGTTTTCAAGAAAAATAATATGTATTATTGTTTGTTTTCAGAAAATTTTAAATACTTTTAAGTTGTCAAATGCTTTCTAATTACTCTTTTTAAAAAAGTTAAAAATCAATCAAAACCATGACAATATATACGTCATCATGATACATTACAACAAAAACGCACAGGAGAAATGCAAACAAACGATAGACACTCATTGAGAAAACCGATTAAAACAGTTATGAATTTAACTGATACACGTCCTTGACAAAAACCAACGTTTCCAAAAACATGGAATTGCAAACAAACTTCATGAAAGGATGGTACATGTATATGTCAAGAGTTAGTATATAAAGGAATTTGTAACTGACTGTACAAGTACTTCAGAACAGCCCACGCAACCAAGAATATGGAATTCAAATTAATTAATAAAACCAAGTTATATGCCAAGATTTATGATACATAAAATTTTATAGCTGACAAACGTGTACTTAACAATAGCCAATGCATTAAATAACAACAACAACAACCAAAAAAAAAAAAAACAACCACGGAAGTACAAAAAATGAAACAATACTTTTTGTCAAAGCTTTTGGGTTAAAATGATTTGTTAATGATAAACATTAGATTATCCAACATAACAACAAGCATTGAAATACCAACAAATGATAAGATTTTGAAAACTTAAGAGTATTTAGTCGCACTATTAGACATTCTCCTATTTTACCATCGAACTCTTTGACTCAGTGCATTATTTTGTGTGCGTTTATCTAGCCTATTGTTCGATGGACGAGTTGTCTGAAATGTCGGCTTACGGACTAAGTGCTTGTCACCGTCTCGGCTCAATTTCTATCTGGACAATTCGTTGTTCAATGGTATTCGCCGATTATTTTCAGTTTCCACCACCTTTGAAAACTGACCGTTTCGACATATTGAATAAATCTTGATGAAGCGTAGAACACTGTTTAAATCTTTTTTATGTTGTTCTCTGTTTCTAAACTTATTTTATAATAGACAAATGCAGGGCATTACTCTGTTGTTTAACGATGCATCAGCATTTTTTTCAGCAACTCCCGATGAAAGCAATTCGTTAATCTTTTAAGATTAATCTAAGAACAATTTTCTTAACTTTGTCAACCTGTACTCTGCCCTACCATTGCTGGGGAACAGTATCTCAAGCTTCAAAATGGTGTTTAAGAACCAATCGGGGTTCAAACTCACAACATCCCGATGCTAAGAAATATTGATTAGGGGAAACCATTAAAAATATGGAACTATATTGTGCAAAAAATGAATCCTTTCTTATTATAATTGTTAGGGATGAATAAGTCCAGTAATTGTGTTTTCACAACAAAGAAAAAAACAATACAAAAAAATCTAGATCAAATCTCCAAGAAACGCCTTAAGCAGAAAGATGTGATTGACTGATTGACGCAGTGGTACGCGCTCTTGACTTAATCTAAGCTTGATTTTCTGCGCTTTTGTGATAATGCATTTTGTTACTTGCTAGAACGCGCTAGCTTTTTGACAAGTTACCTGGTTTTTCGCCCATATTAAAAAATCACACGTGTACTGTTATGTGGACTTACCAGGTATTCATAACAGTTGTATCTCCTTGCTTCAAAATCGGTGTAAAAAATAATAAAATTAAATGGTACGCTTTCGAAACAATTGTAAAGCTCTCGGCGTAAGTTGCAGTGAATAAGAGAATATCTAAAAGTTCTAGATGTCGTATTTATAGTAACAGTGGTTGTGTCCATGACACAAGTAACTGATGAAAAGCCTAATGAGACAAACACTAATAAGAGCAACTAAAACCATCAATGCTTTTGGTATATATATTACTTTTTGAGGGCAGCAAATCATCGCACATATTGCACATTTAAAAATAAAACTCAACCACATTTGAAATGTCAATAAAACATTTTATTTTTTTAATTTTTAGATAAATATAAGATATATAAACAAAGTGCTGGTATACATATTTTGATCATAAAATGTACATATAAAACATTATACATGTATATAACTATTGGACTAGAAAAAATGAATGGAAATTCCAAATTTCCTTAGGCACGTTCTGTGATAAAAATACAATAAAATAAATATTTTATTTAATAAATAGATTTTAATAAGCCACATAGTTATGAGGGAATGGATTTTAAAAAATATTTCAATGATGATTTGACAAAATATGATTATGGAATGATTTATAATAATGATAATAATAATTGTAATAATAAAATTTGCTTAATGGAATTTGTCAATGCTTACAAAAAAGCATACAATTTTGATTGGACGAAAAATTATAATGGAATGATTTCCAATAAAAATAATATGGCAAGATGTTTTTGCTTTTTCCAGACAAAGTTACTAAAAACCTATAAATGCTTATTCCGTAAGTTTACCAAAATAAATAATAAATAAATAATAACAAAAAACAAAAAAAAAAAAAACAAAACAAAACCACTATACTTTATTTCATTCCACAGAGAAAGCAAGTTATAATTATTCAAAAATATTCCAAGCAAATTGAAAATTTTTCGCAAAGTGATAAATCCGTAATCAACCTTTTTTTTTTTCATGTACATTGTATCAGGATATTTCACTAATTAAAGATTTTTTGAAAAACACAAATTCTCAGTGGTTTGAATTTTTTAAAAACAAAAATGTTCAATGGTTTGAATAAAAAATCGAACACGTGACTGTGATCAGTTGTTCATATTGTTACTTTTGCATCTTATCTTCAAAAACGCATGTTTATGTTTTTATCAGTGTAACAAGGCCTTTGTGGCCAAGTAGTTTAAAACACGTGTAACAGGTCACAGCGCCTTTTAACGCCTAATCGCTTCGATTTGTGTGGAAAAAATACCGACTAAGGCGTAAAATATCTATATGATTATAACGATTACACTGGCATGTTGCTTCCGAAGGAATATGCAATAAAAATGTTTACTGGCAGTACTCAACTTTTTTTTTCGCTTTTTATTTTCACTCAATAAAATACGGATTTAGAATTAGGCTACATGAACATTGGACATCAGACCCTTTACAGTGTATGGTGAATAACACAAAACTGACTTGTGAGACACTTTCTACAACAATGATGATACAATATTGTTTTTGTGACACGATATAATCTTGAAACGTTAAAATATTTTAGTGTTTACAAATCTAAAACGTTACCAGAATTGGAACTCATTTTTGATCTTTTAATATGTCAAATATTGAAAAAATGAAAAGATTTTATTTGTTCATTTTTTGTATGAAGAGGGGAGTGGTGGTGATAATTGGGAGGTAATTAATCTTCACAGCAGAAACAGGTGTCGTTTGCTTATGTTATATGCTACAATTTTTATACACATTTGCTTTTAAATTCATTAATTCATTCATTAAATAATAATAATAATAAAGATTATTATGACACATATTTCAAAAAACACAACTTGATTTAACAGACCATTTATAGCTGTTTTTAGTACTTCGTTTTTACTTATGTTTTATCTTATTATTTAGTAGTAAACTTTACAATTGTATGCGTAAAAGTATTTTGTGAAACAACATTGAGGGCTGCTAGTTTGTACTATAGCTGAATGTTTATTCAATTTGGCCTTGCAACCGGTCGATTGATATGTATTAAATATTGTCAAAAAACGAAAGAAAGAAAGAAAGAAAGAAAGAAAAAATAAGTAAGAAAAGCCTAAAATGCTATGATTTCTGCCATTTTTCAAACAAGACACAAACATTGACACATATATATATTACCGATGTTTTCCCTCCGATTTGTTTCTATGACAACTATGTCAACAACAACACAAGTATAAAAGGTTCAATCAGCAGTTTCTTAAACAAAAATGACATTCAAGTATGTAATCAGATCCCAGTTTGTGGAAGGTCGATTAGTTTAATGAGTGTAAAAGCCTTTTTTTTCATCAAAACTTTTTTAAAAGATAATGAATAGAATTAATAGACTTAAATTGATTAATCTATATTTAGACAACGATTTTATTAATGCTTTAAATGTGCGTTAATCTAATCAAGAATTTACAAACTGGTCACTGAAATGGAATGTTAACTTTGGAGTGTATCTAAATTGAATGTTGTTCGTTTGGAGTTCCAGTTCCAAAACTTTTTTGAAAAGCTTATACCAGTAATCACATTTTGTTTACAATGAATTAAACATCAAACAGTTCCTGACAACCAGAAAACAAATTGTCCATTCAATTCCCCGTAGTCGCGTTAAACGTTAATCTTAATTATTCAACAATAGCGACGTATCTCCTTTTTTGATTTACTAGTATATAATTATGTCACAGGCTTTTGATCTTTTTCTGAACTGCAATGCCCTTTTCTTGGAATCAAATGCGTCACCTACCAGAGCCATAAAGCTGTGACGCATTACTTAACATGTTAAAATCTGTAGGCATCTGTGGTTCTTGTTGAAAATTCGCAGCCAGGTCCTCCAATAAAACATATGGATTGCACTCTTGAATATGTTGTCCAATAACATGACCAGAAGAACCAATATGCGCATGTCCACTTTCCGGAACACTACATCCAAATGAATTTAAGGTGTTATCACTGCGCATAAAATTTGAAGACGTAATGGTTTCCATTTGGAGAGAGTTGTCAGGCGTTTGTGCATGAAGAGGACTATTGTTTCGCATTGGATTATATGCCATTGGTTGAGACACTTGTGGAGAAATAATGGACGGGCCTTGATCTGAATACTGCGATAAATGAACTGCGCATGCATGATTCAACTTTGGGGACTGGCTAAAATTTCTACCACTTGCTTGTATTTGATGATATTGGTTATAACTAACCAATGTACTTTCCCCAGGGGGTGAAGAAGGATACTCAAAACTGTTGTTGTAGTAAAACTGATAAGGCTTGGAATATGAAGATTCGGGAAGCAATGTCCTTGGGTTAAGATGGAGGCCACCTGCAACCAGATTCATCGTATTCTGAGAAAGTCCTTTTGATAATGATTTGGCGAATGTAACACTGTCGGGTTTAATTCCAGTTTTTAATATTTCGGCTAAAACCCCAATGTAGTTACTAGCTAATCTCAAAGTCTCTATCTTTGACAATTTTTGGGTTTTTGAATAACAAGGCACATGTTGACGAAGGGTATCTAAGGCATCATTCAAACCATGCATTCTGTTTCTCTCACGCGTATTTGCTTTTACGCGACGTATTCGTAGTTTTTCTATTCTGGCTTTCGTCATACGTTTTTTCTTTGGTCCACGTTTTTTCGGGGTTTTAGACTCGTCTGTATCTTTATCGTCATGTTTCTTTCTTCCGCGTTTTAATTTCTCTACAGTCTGATTGTCAGATGAATTTTTCATAGAATCGGCATCACTAGCGACATCTACTTCCGACATGTCGTCTTCCGGTTCATCGAGATCGTCAAGGTCACTTTCAGTGTAGGTAAACTCGTGTAGACTGCTTAGATCAAAATCTACATCTTCTCTTGTTTTTATTGGCATTTTATCTAAAATATAAATAACAAATTCATTAATTTTTAATTAGAAAATGAAGTTGAGACAGAAATATGAAATATAAAAGGAATAAATGTACTTGAACATTTTCTTTGTGAAAAATGAAAATAACACATAATAGTTTTGATAAGAAACATAAAAAACGTTCGAAAATAAATAACAGAAGAATAAAAAGATGATTGTAATTAATTGTAACACCTGAAAATCAAACATTTTAACACCTGACGAAATTGAATCTAATTTTATTTTACCTGTCAACACCTGACAAATGAAACCTCGACGCAGATGGATTAAAACGTTTATAAAATGAAACAAGATAAATTTTAAAAAAAAACGTATTGAAGATTTATTTTGGTTTCAGAAAACCAAGAATACGTGAAATGAATTATTTTAAAGTTTTATTAAAACATCGACTAAGTATCTTATTCGCTCCCGTGAAAGCAAGAAATATCTTATATAGCATGAAAATACCTATTTGGTTGTCAACGTTGATAAAATATTGTCTAATTTAAAAGTAATAGAAACTCACAAAGAGGTCTTGGTTTTCAAATCTTAATTAAGAGAGTTTCCAATTGTATTATTCAATCTTTAGATTTAACTCGCAAGAAAGAATCTTTAAATCCCATTGGATATTAATTAAAGTTAGACATGACAAATTTTCTAATGAAAGGTATTGAAAATTGGGAAAATTTTAAGCCCCATGACAAGTTTACAAATGAAACAGATTAAGACTTTGGGAAAAATTAAAGCGAGAATTTTAAAGTTCGTTATATTTGTTTAAATGCAAAAATAAACGCGAAAACGTTGTTGATGAGTAAAATAACTTTTTATCTCAGTGGATCTGCTTGCTGTCTATTGATCATGACATGATTCTATGGTTGCCAGCAAAGGAAAATTTTTTACTTTATTTCGATCTATAAGGAGACGTCAATTGTAAGTAAAGATTTTTGTCTACAATTAAAAACATCATGACACCAGATATCATAGTTCTGATGCAATACAAGAAAAATACTTTCTTCAAACGCTCGACCTGAATCAAACTTTTTGCTAAATCAGTTGTAAGCTGAAATATAATTTATTATTGTCGTAAAATTACTTTTAACAGTCTAAAAATTGTTATTTTAAAGTTGCATCGTAAACCAATACAGGCTGGTCGGTTTTTATATCTGTGTGTTCGCAAAATCTCGCAAAAGAAAAAACTACTATTATTATTATTACTATTATTATTATTACTTTTATTATCAGCAGCAATTTTTATAATGGTCATAAGTAAGTATTATTATTATTATTATTATTATTATTATTATTATTATTATTATTATTATTATTATTATTATCAACATCAGCAGCAGCAATTATTATAATGGTCATAAGCAATTATTATTATTATTATTATTATTATTATTATTATTATTATTATTATTCAGCTGCGAGGTTTTATTTAAATTTCCTATTAAAATTATTAAAAGACGGGGTATCCTAATTATCATTATCATCTCCACTTGTCTTTGAGGCGGGACTCGATTCGATCACTCTACGTCTTCCAAGACGATTTCAAGGGAAACGGTACTCTTTGATTTATTGCTTCCATTCTTTTCTGTTTCTATTAATATCATCTCCATATCATTATTATATTCCTAATCAAATCATGCTACAAGGATCTCCGATAACTCCTTTTCTCTTTTGATCATTTTCAAATCATGCCACCAGCATCAAACCGTCAAACCCGAGGAAAATATTCAAATTATCCTTCATGTTGATTTATTTTCCGATACATTGATTTCCTCGTTGACTTTATTTTTTATTGTTGTTGCTGTCTCCAGATTTTTGTTTTAATGAAATAAAGCGTTCAAAAAATACATTTGTTAAAAAATACTATTTTATGTAAGCGAACTTACTAAAATGTGAAAAAGGATTGATTGGAATTGAAAGAGTCATTTAAGACTAAGACCTACGAAAAAAACACCAATGTTTAAATCTTAGATTGGGCCCTTAAAATATTTTGATATTAGGGAAAAAAATTTTTTTTTTGACCTCTTAAGAAAATAATATATCCCAACAAACAAAAAGTACGGGAAAGCCACGTTACGAATTCTAAAACTGACAAATATTAACGTAAGTTCTTTGGAATAACCTCATTTAACTACAAGTTATCACGGTCAGATATTTAAAATCAAATCTTTCTATCCGGAAAAATCAATAAAAATTGAGGAGCTAATTTATGATCCAATAAAGGACGTGACTGGGATACCAATTTTTAAAACTATTTGTATAAAATTTACAGCATATTTTAATCGAAAAAAATCATGCAATGGTTTGTAAGAATCTTCTATCTGAATCAGTTCAAACTTATCAAAAAGAAATAAAAAAAGAAAAGCTTTTTGTATAGAGTTCCGTGCTTTATAACTTGACAAAAATATTTAAGTACGAGTGTGGTGAATTTGACAATTTTTTTTCATGCACATGACTTTAAGACGACTTTAATTAGGAAACGGGATTGTAAATAAAAAAAGATAATTATAAAATCGTTAAAAAATTTTAAAAAGAAGGAATGTCTAAAAAACGAGATTTGATACTTTTTTAGTTTAAACAATATTTTTATTTCATAATCTACAATTTACAAAGATAATTAACAACAATTACATAGAGTATACTCTTATATATATACCGGTTTCCTCAACAATTATAAATTTACAATTTGCAATATTGCATGTCGTAGAGATAAACATGTATAATAATTAAATAAATAAATGAATGAATGAAAAGTTAATTATTTGAGTTAATAAATAAATAAATAAGTTAATAAAGGATTAAAAAATAAATAAGCGTGTAGGTTATGATTTAAATTAAGAAAACGAAAACGGGTGAATTTTCAAATTACTGACTTTTAGGAGTTTCGTAAATTCAAAATAAACGTGGTTTTAAACAGAAAATCTCTTGTTAATTGTATGTTATTTTTTACTATTGTGTAAATGTCTTTTTTTTTCCTTTTTGAAAATACTTTTTATTATTATATACGCCGTTTGTCTTAGCTATGAAGGTGCACATATGTTTAAAAAGCATGTTCAATCACATGAATTTTGACAAGAAAACGCGAGGTACGGTTGCGTTTATCTGATGTAATATATTAATGGCAGGGTGACTTCATTAATGTAAAGCTCTGGCATTATAAATCCCTAGGTGGCGTATTTATAATCAGCGAGGTGTGACATTACTGAAATAGTTAACGGTTGTAAGGTCTTTGTCATCCACAAAATACCATCTGTGATTTTGAGACCAAATGTGCATCCGGAGCATGCGCAGTGAATTAGTAGCGATTTGATACTGTTTTGTAGGGGAATCATAGATTATTTATTAACGTTTGTTGTTATTGTTATCAATTTATATTTGTGTGCTTATAAATTTATTAACTTTATTTAATAAAGGATGATTATTTGGAAATAAATTTTCACTTAATGTACCGAACAGTCATCAATTAAATAATTTAATTATAAATGGCCTTTATATTCCGGTCCTTTCTCCCCTGACAGATGCGTGTAACCGGTAACTAGTCTGATATTTAATTCATCTCTCTTATAAAAAGAAAGAGAATCGGTACTTGCAATTTTTAAATTAAATTTAGCAGAAAAATTATTTTACTAATATTACATGATAATTTGTATGAATATTGCATTGAAATTCGTGATTTACCATAAGAAATCTGTAATTAGGGAATTCTATTGTATAATTTATTTTAATTTCCTGATGGTTTTGGTTTTATTTTTAATTTTATGAATGTAACAATTATTTTTAATTCTATGAATGACGATTTTTTTTTATATAAAATTTTCTGAAAGAAATTTGACAATACGAAAAAAGTATTCATACGTTCACGAAAAACATATCCCTTTCTGATGTTTCATGCACATTGAGTGCATATGCAACAAAAGAACTTTAAAAAAAGAATAAAACGTGTAGATTTCACCAAATGACGAGTCGAACGAAAATTACAGGTCAAAGGTTAAAAGATTCACAAAGCAACTAAGAGCTATTTTAGGGTAAGAATATTGAAAGCTGAAAAAATGGCGAAAGACAGAGAGAAGTGGAAGGCCCTAGTCCTTGCCCTATGTGTCTCCGGGTGCAACAAGGACTAGGTGTAGGTAGGTATATTGAAAAATAAAATTGCAAGTGCTAAAGTTTTACAAGTTAAAAATTAAAGGAAAGAATAAAAAAATCTTTATTTACAGAAAACATCCTAAGGCTTAATTGTACCCACTCAAGATAATCCCAGTTGTTACATGGAGAATTTTGAATATTTTTTGCCACGTGCCGAATATTGCCGGAATATTTCTTTTTTGTTTTAATTCATTATTACGCATACGAAACTGTTATTTACAATATTAAATTGTGATATAACGTGTAATTTGACAATTAAACTAACTAGTTTACTAGTTTGTTAATAATCTGAAATTACATTTCAACAATATGATATGTATAATATTATATATATATATATATATATATATATATATATATATATATATATATATATATATATATATAAAAGTTTTCATTTTTCGTTTTCACTTTAAATAACTTAATTAAGAGTTAACGCATTCTGTCTAATGTTTCAACATGAACTTTTTGGTAAAAACAAAATTTGACATGTTAAATATACAAGATAAGATTACTCTTCCCGAACACCTTGTCTCATTCTTTGGTTTTGGATCCACGCATTTTTTATAAACTTCACGAATGATTTTCATAAATCTTCTTTATATAGTTAGATAAGTTTTTTTTTTTCTTCAAATTTTAAATATGCCTGCTAAGAGGCTACTGGTTGTATAATACGGGTGTGATAAGGGTCCTATTCAAAATTACTATCACATACCACAATTCTACCGCTCACACTACACCCCGTAGCAGTCGTCAAGTACACAAATAAGAACAAATTTTGATAGTTTTAAAAAGACTTTATTTCTTTTTGATTAGAAAAGAATTGATATTCACGCGCTTAAAAAATCAACTACCAACATAGATCCCGCTGATAGAAAGTGTACCTTTTATTTTGCCAGAAAAAACTGAAAGATTAAAATGATATAATGTGTCATTAATTTTTATTGCTCATGGGCAATTTAGCAAATAAGTGTGATAGGACACACATACAGGTGACACGGCTCAACGGTGTATCTCTCCGCATGTCAACAAGTTATAACTTCCTCAATTTCCGCTTCAGTTGTATAATTTATTATTGCGCATTATTTTTCAATTATATTTGGATATAATTATTGTGTTTCTTGTTTCCTGCAACGAGAAAAGCGATGAAATTTGATTGCCTATTTAGTATTGCTATTTTTCACTTGGCATTTCGTGATGGCGCGTGACCTGGCACGCGACTTGACTACCTGTGGCCATACGCATGCTCAAGTTAAATCATTGTATCCCTACATGTACCATGCGTTATTAAAATTGAAGTGACATGTTTGCACAGCTAGAGATTAGAGTGATTACAAATACGAAACTTTCTGATATTTGAAATTTCAGAATGTTTTAGGTATAAAGGATTTTGTTCTTCATCTTCTTTAGGATCAGTGACAGATATACATTGGTCTTAATCGGCTTTTGTTTGATGTTCTGTATCGTTTGACATACAACAATCGTATGTGTCGTGTGTCCAGTGATGTGTTTTTTGTTTAACACAACAATGTGGACATATTATCATACACTTCGCTGAACAAATATATAATTAACCTGTCAAAATGGTCTTAGTAACCATGTGGTCGTGGTCAATTTTTTAGTCTAATATATTTTATTTCAGATAATAAAATGTCAGTTTGTATGAAAATGAACTATTAGAATATCAACATTAATTGTCTGCATATCAATTCATATTGAGATTTGTAAGTTACAAAGAAAAGAGTTCCCGCTTTTGTGAAAGCTTAAAGCTTTTCAACTAAAAAGTTAAGAGAAACGCCTAATTTGACTTTTTTTAAAGATTTCTTCAATAAAAATTGCAAATGCCATTTTTAATAAAAAAGGTAAATCAAAGAAACAAATTAAAGTTAAAAGTCGTAAATATCTTGTGGTCCTGAATCTAAAATTGTCAATCTAGTGAAATGAGATGAAATGGAAAGAAAAAAAACGTTTTTATGAAACTGGAAGTAATGTTTTGAACGTCCCATCAGCAACTTCCGTAGAAACGGAAAATACTTGTTATTTTGCAAAAACAAAAAACAAAACAACCAAAAGTCGTAAATATCTTGTGGTCCTGAATCTATAATTGCCAATCTAGTGAAATGAAATGAAATGAAAAAAAAAAAAAAAAACGGTTTTGGGATACTGGACGTAATGTTTTAACGTCCCATCAGCAACTTCCTTAGAAACGGAAAATACCTGTTATTTTGCAAAAAGAAAAAACAAAACAACCAAAATAAAAAAAGCCATCATGAAATTAATTTTTATATCAAAAACTTTATTTATTTATTTATTTATTTATTTATTTATTAAGTAAAATGTATAGATACCTGTTAAAAATACTTGTCCGTTTACCAAATTGATTAAGACCGAGACAAGGAAAGGAACGTTAACACACATACAGCCTCGTTCCAGTATGTCACTGACAGAACCTTTGTTTCCGGTCTGCGGGTACCAAGTACTAAAACCTGATTACTCTGATGAGACTTGATTGATTGATCGATTGATTGATTGATTAAGTGTTGTTTTACGTTCCAATCACGGGTATTTGACTTATATGGAGACGTCATCAGTTATAGGTGAAGTGGCAGAAATTCTGTCCTTTGCAGTGTGCTTTGGGCAATTTGCAGGAAGGGTTCTTTAACGTGCCACGACTGCTGGGACACCGGGCATAGGTTTTTTGGGTCTCATCCGAAAGACCCATGATGGGGCTGGAGTAAATCGGCAGAACAAATTAATATATTTCCATTAAAAAAATACATCAGAATCTTTAATTACATACTGTGGCATTTGGATGAAAAGCATTAAAAAAACAACTCGAAAAAAACAACAACAAAAAAACTTTGTCGAGATTCAAAACACTAGGGGTCGCTCTTTACTGTTTAATCTTATGCCTTATCTATTGATTCGTATTTGGTAGAGTAAAGTAAACATGGGCACGAGGTTTGTCTTTTTGAAGTGTTTGACATTTAGCGGGATATTTCTCTCTCTAGTTGACATTAATGCGTTAAAATTGTTTGCGATCAATGGATAAAATGCTGGCGACATTTCCGATACAAAATGATTAGCAACAAACGGTATAGACAAATATTTGTAAATTAACAGCTTAAAGTGCTTTACAAACGCAGACTATTCTTGGAGTAAGGTATCAAAACAACAAAATAATCCGAACACTTTTCAAATATTTACGGCATTTGATTTCAATAAATTGTATACATGTAATCCACACATCAGTGTTTGGCTTTTGGCTTGCAATAGAGCTATAAAGGGAAATTATTATTATTTTATTATTATTATTATTATTATTATTATTATTATTATTGTTATTATTATTATTGTTATTTATTTATTTATTATTACACATGTATTATTATTATTGTTATTATTTTTATTTTTATTTTTATTTTTATTATTTGTATCAAAATATTTATTGATTTATTGTTGACTAAAGTTTGTATAAATTTTATTTTTCTGATTGGTTGGAATATATATTTATACCCGGATCATACTCGGCCGGTTTAGAAAACCTAAAAGTTTTTGCTGATTTATATGTGGCGTTCACAAAATACTTTTGTTTTTCCTGTATTGACACAAAAAATAAATAAATAAATGAATAAATAAATAAAAATACAATCATTGTATAAAAATTAGAGTCACGATAGAACGGTTTCTGTCTGACATACATACCAAGCACATACCAATTTATTATTCCATATATTTTAGCACTACTTTGTTAATGGGAAATGGAATCTGAAATATACATCCGCGTTCAAATATGTACGGTAAGGAGCCACGAGAAATACCAAACGTGCACTTAATTAGAACATACTGCGTTTGAATTTAATCAATCCATTCGATCACTGAAAAGGTATGAAAACGCCGATAATCGAACACGGGACCTGTATTAGGCATTGTAAATGTGTTTTAATGTGACATTTGTTATTTTTATTTATTAATTTATTTTTGGATAATGTATCAAGACCATTTTAATATCTATTTTTCAATCGCTAATTTAAAGCATCAAAATTCCCTTTTGTTTCAAAACCAGAGACGTATTTGCTATTAATGCAAGTACCAATGAGATACACAAATCTAGAAAACTTAAAAGGTTTTTTAATTATTTTCTATTACTGACTACTTGAAGGTAAAACAATATAAAAAAATAAATCTAACACTGAAAACATATTTGTAACAGCCGTGCAACGCAACCAAGAGTGGGATCTAGTAAAAGTTAGTGATAAAGCAGAAAAATAAGAAAGGAAATGCATATAATACTAGTATTGAGATCACTTGTTTTAAAATGCTGACTTTGTACGAACGCTAGAGAAACTGCTGAAGTGAGAATTCTATCGGAAGGCCCTAAATCGATTGATGGTTTAAGAATAAGAATAAAATTATTACATGTTTAAATTTTCTTAACAATTTACTAATAACACACACACACACACACACACACACACACACATACATATATATATATATATATATATATATATATATATATATATATATATATATATATATATATATATATATATATATATATATATATATACATGTATATATATATGGGTTTTTTTTAAATATTTTTATATGCAAGTACTTATAACTTCATTTGTAGTAATATCAGTTGGATGGTAGAGAGGCATCTATTTATATTTTACCACACAAATGGATATTATATAGGCATTGTATTCAGTATCCGTTCAAATCCGCGAGTTTTATTAATGGTTCTGACATATGTATTTATTGTTCTTTTTTTGTTCGTTCACATGCATTTTTGTTCTTATTCTAGGCGCCATTGTCTTTTGTCAAGGTAATATTGTAAATCAGAAAATAAAATTTTGGCTCATTTGATTTTCGTCTAATTAGGTGAAAGTAAGCAAATGCAAAAATTAAACTCCCGCGGATATTTCATGTTTATATATACCACTTGCATTTGCAAATACAAGGTGAGACAATAAAAAGTACGCGAATGTCTTAAAAAGCGGAAATTCGGGAAAATTATCTGACGCGAAAATTTTCCAGTATTCCTTTTTTCCTATTACTAGTAGAAAAACGGCAAATCGCTTACAATATCAAATCCTCATCATGCAAAAGGACCCAAAATACTTCAATTACTTTTATCTGTACCCTGCAATAATCCACCGGAACTTTTTATAAGATATGACTAATAACGCTTTATAATTGATATGATAAACCACGTTTGTAGCCCGTTAATGGACAATAAAAGGATGGGATGAATCAGAGTTTTAATCTGTATGGCCACTTTAAAATATGAACTCCTACCATAAAGCTGATGTTTCAAGACACCTTCAAACACGAACTCTTTTTGGAAACTTGCTGATAATTGCAATTGTACCTTGTTCAAGAGTGTTCGCAATCTATTTGTAAATGAACTCGTGCTGTTCTTGTAGATGCCCGCTCTTCATATTCGGAATATTTATTCACAATTTTATTGAGATAAGAGATTGTAAGAATATAACAAATTCTTTTGCACGTGTCATTGTATTTATTTATTTATTTATTTATTTATTTATTTATTTATTTATTTATTTATTTATATTCATTTTCTCAGCCTCAATTCAAAACATGGGTATAATGCTCAAAGGTTTTAATAGTTTTATATACTTGTTTCTAAGGTTTTGATTGAAGACTTTGTGGCACAGGATGTTTTGCTTTATTAAAATTGTGAGTAATTTTTTTTAGATTTATGTGTTTATTTATTTATTTTTCCGTTTATTACAACACAACCGTTTGCTGTCTCCTGCTTTTGGTAGCACAAGCTAATGCTTAGTACAATGTAAATCTTTATGCTAACATCTTTTACAATTTTATTTCATCATCGAAGCTTTGCTTCAAAACTTTGCTTCAAAGCTTTTCCAACGACTGTCTTTTCTGTGTTTTTACCGTAAAACTATATTTAACATTGTTATTTTAAATTTGTGTCAGTTTCTTTAGATTATCAAAAAGAAATCTTGTTATTTTTCAATAAAACGGTAACAATTTATAAACAAAAAACATTTAATTTAATTTTTCCCCCGAATACAAAAGGACAATGAACAAAAAAGAATACTCCCAAACAGACCGTCTTTCATTCATTTATTAACACTAATAAAATTCCCATGATACAAATTATACAAATTAAGTCGAACAATGGTGTGTCTCGGATGAAATTTTTGCTTTTTTCAATTTAATTTATTCATAACACATAATCATTATAGCTCAAATATAAGAAATCAATATCTCCTACATCAAAATATCACCAGTCAAACTAACTGGTATCGGCAGAAATTTTAAACAGATGGTGTG
Source organism: Tegillarca granosa (assembly GCA_029721355.1). Classification (NCBI taxonomy): domain Eukaryota; kingdom Metazoa; phylum Mollusca; class Bivalvia; order Arcoida; family Arcidae; genus Tegillarca; species Tegillarca granosa. The sequence continues at coordinate 21,988,825 of CM056608.1, forward strand.
TTCGGTGTCTTTCAATACAAAATGTCGTCGTCTGCTTACTTCAATCAAATTGTCTTGAGTGACGTAATTTCACGCGCCGTGGGCGTCATATTTGATAGGATAACCACGAGAGTTGATTCGGAAGATACCTGCACATATGCCATGTTAAAATTTTATCATTACTGGTATCGTGCTATTTAATTAAATTTATTTTATGAAAATGCATTGGGTATATAATGGGATATATTGTTTATCCCGAAGGCTACAATTTTCTTGCCAATAATATAGCCAGTTTCGCCAATATCTATTATTATGACTCGTGTTATGATCTTTCAGACGATTGCCGCACATATTTAGCTCGTGTTCAATTGCTTTCGTAAATGCCATTTGGAAGTCATTTGAAAAAAAACAGGCAAAGTATAAATGACATCATATTTCATAAGCGTGTGTTAAACAATATTGAAGGGATTTGAAAATATTAACAGTGGAATCATTTGCTCCCTCTAGGAAATTTAAGACGAGCTATTGGAAATGTCGAATTAAAAACAAAAAAGCGTGCAAATTATAATTTATTTAATTTCGATTACGATTTTTTCGAAATGTCATAAACAATTTTTAAATAAAATGAAATTTACATGAACTTCAAAGAAACTGCATTTTACAGAACAGATGGGCAGAATTGTCACTTAAATGGCAAAATTGTGAACACCAAACTTAAACTCAAAAGTCATCAATTTATACCAAATCCCTTTTATAAGGCAAAATCGAATTAAAAAGGAAGTGATAATGATTCTAGTCTGTATATGCAATGTATGTTTGAATTCGAAAACACAGTGGAATCTCTCTCTCTCTCTCTCTCTCTCTCTCTCTCTCTCTCTCTCTCTCTCTCTCTCTCTCTCTCTCCTAACTTTATTCGTTTCTTGTTTCATGTTCTATATGCTATGGCCAAAAACCGTGTTTCCGGCTGCATATATCCATTTTCCAATTTTAAACAAGGGCCAAACATGTTCCGTTTCATAAATTTTTCTAGACACAATAAAACGATTTGCTTTGTTTTCTATTGTGCATGTTTCCAAACCGTTCTTGATATGTCCCTTGGGAGACATTATTACGTGTTAGTGAATGACTCAACCTGGTTTTATTTTCACCGAGAGATTCGTCATTAATTTGTGCTGTATAACTTGATTTCTATAAAAACAATGTTGAGAAATTTACACTTTCAGATACATGTACATGAAATGGATATTTTGATAAATTGTCAATAGTGAGTTATACATCAGACCATACGAATTTTAGACTTTCAAGTCAGCTTTGGTGATTTGCTAAGGTTTACAAACGTTGCTTTTTAAAACAATTTCCTGGTATCAAAATAAAATAAAAATAAAAATAACCAAAAAACCGACAAAGCAAACCAAAAGGAAAGTAATAACAAAAGAATATACAACATGAAACAAAATCAACACGAAACAGTCGTAGTTCTTCACTTGCTAAGCTTGGTTCGGCGGTACAACTATAATTGGCTGTGTTGCCAACGACGTTTTTTCAGTAACCTTGGGCAGATAAAGTGTTCCAGCATTCTAGAGGTCACCAAAAGTGCGAGGGAAAAACTAACAGCAAAAAACTTCTGGATATAAATAACAAAGTATTGTCTCGTCGCTATACGCTGATAAAACTGATAAGGCGTAAAACAACATCCGACGAACCAATGATCTCAAAAAACTGTCAATGTAAGGACGGAATAACTAAATAACATCCTTTTGAACGCTCATGCGTTTGTGTAAAATGTCACCAACAATATTTTGTATATTAAAGAATATTACGATACCAAACTGCATGCTTTTTCCTGCCAAAAGAAGTACGGTAGCTCAGTTGATAAAGCGCCCTCATTGTTTGCAGGATGTCAAAGTTCCGAACCCCAATCGGGTCTGACAAAGACTTGATAATAGGAAGTGACAGTTCTTTCGGCAAGCATTCGGCATTTAGAAATGCAAGTCACTGGGTCCTTTGAAGAATACATTAAACACTGATACCCCATGGCACGCTAAACAATCCATCCTTCACATTGCCCTGAGTGTACTACAAAGTTAAAAATTTCTGCAACTTTAACTATAGCTGGTAACATCTTGATATAAGGTTAGATATTTCTGACGTAATAACCCATATAATCAATCGATTTTCCTGTCAACTTTTACATCTAAAGTTTTGAATTAAATATTCTCAATGTTAACTAACTAAATACACGCAGGCTTGTAAATGCGACTGATTAATCTAAAAATTTTGTGCAGTTAAAACTTGTTGATAAAAAAAGTGCAAGCACAATTCCTGTATCACTTGTATATTTTTTTTATAAAAATCATTTAATATTTGTCTACTTTACAGGCAAAAAAAAAAAACAAGTACAAAAGAAAAAAGCTTCATTTCATTGAAGACAAAGACAATCGTATCCAGGGACAAATGCGAGTTTGAGTGTATTATTATTATTATTATTATTATTATTATTATTTTTTTTTTTTTTTTTTTTTTTTTTTTTTTTTTTTTTTGCATCTCTTCCGATTAAATTTTTGTCACTAGATTCAGGTCCACAATTTTGGGTTTCATTTGTGCTTATCCGTTGTTGTTTTCAAATTCCGTTTTGTTATTATTTGTTTGCATTGTCTAAGTTTTTGTTTCAACTTTGTGCACTTACTGAAAATGCTTTAAAATAACTTAATATTCACATAACTAGCTTGATTTTCTATGTGCCTCGTTTTGATAAACTTTTTATGGTACTAGTATACATTTCCCCAACCCCTCCGAAAACTTCGGAATGGCTTTAATCTTCGTCCGTGTTTTTGTCTGTTTTGAAACGAACTTGGATGTACATGAAACGTTGGAGGAAAAGTTGTATTTAATAAAACGTATTTTTTTTTTTTTTTTTTTTTTTTTAAATCAATGATTTAGACCTAGGGGAAAATAAGAAATCCAAAATTTAACCAAGGCGGCTATTTTCATATTCAGCAGCTGAAAGCCCTTAGCAAGGAACCTTTTTTTTTATCGGCGGGATACATCGAAACTAAGGACCACTTGTCCCGATAAACATCTCTTTGAAGATTTCAATATTTCATCTGCAAAAGGCCTGGGGAAAAGGAACAGTAAAATAATGATCAAATTTTCGTTTTGTGAGATCCACTCAAAAATATTCTATGTAATTTATTATAGGGGACGCATGAGAAGTTTTTAATCAAACTGTTCGCGTGACTGGATATAGTTACTTCAATATTGCCAACAACAATTATTTATTTATTTATTTGGCCAATTTAAGTCAGCCGAATTCTGTAATATTCTTAATTTTCTTCTTCTCTTTTCTCAAAATCAAATTAATTCACCGATATTTCTGTCTTGAATGAAGAGATTTACGAGATGTTTAAATACTAAGGTGTTTAATTAGGGTGCTGAGTTTTTGATTAAATCTTTAAATATTAACCAAATTGCAGATCAATAACCATTGTTTAAAGACAAATGACCTGTACCACGTGACATCCCTAAAGAACTGCGGCTGAGACTGATCAAAAGTACTGACAATTTTCTAGTCCATGACAATTGATAACACTCATCAATATTTAAAAACAGGTGCCCGTCTTCAACATCAAAAGAAATCTCGCGGGATTTATCGGCCATAACGGTATTACGGGGTATGATTGTCAAGTTGTCTCAATTTTCACCTGATGTTTTAGTAATAAATCAATACATTCCCTCTCTTTTATCAATATCTAAGAATCTGTCATTCTTATCAAAACAATTATTTTCTCTTTTAGATTTCTTTGAATAAAGCCCAACAATATTATATTCCGCTTGCACGTGCACATGTATAACAACTGCATATTAAATATTCTGCATGTCAAAGTTTTAAGAAACATAATTTGATTTTGATATATTTTAATATCTTCTATGCAGTTGAAAAAAAACCAGCCATTTGAGAATGTTCATGCTTCTTGGTGTATTTTTTATATATTAATATTTTTTTTTTTTTTTTTTTGTATATTTCATCTCATCAAATAAGATGACATGGTGCTGATTTTGAATAGACATTCAAAATCACAAGATGACAGTACGTTCAACAATTGAAGACATTTTTACGATCATTAATTTAACTATATATATATATATATATATATATATATATATATATATATATATATATATATATATATATAAAATTATTATTTTTTATTATTATTATTTTTAATTATTTAAATTCTTGTTCAATAAATTCAAGATTTGAATAATAGTAGAATACAAAGTTATTCTAATCTTCAATGAACAGGATAGTACAATTTTAAACCATATACATCAAGTTTTATCAGCCCCTTATAACACCAGAAACAGGAACCATATACAGCAAATTTTATCAGCCCCTTATAACACCAGAAAAAGGAACCATATACAGCAAATTTTATCAGCCCCTTATAACACCAGAAAAAGGAACCATATACAGCAAATTTTATCAGCCCCTTATAACACCAGAAAAAGGAATTATATAAAGCAAGTTTTTTTCAGCCCCTTATAACACCAGAAAAAGGAACCATAAACACAAAGTTTTACCAGCTCCTTAAATAACCCGAAAGAGAAGACAATGACAAATGGACTATCGCTACAACAGAAAAAGGAACCATAAACACAAAGTTTTATCAGCTCCTTAAATAACCCGAAAGAGAAGACAATGACAAATGGACTATCGCTACAGATGTATTTTTTATACGGCAAAATTAATTGAAACTGGACAATAAAGGTTTGTTTTTTCTTTCTTTCTTTTTTTTCTTTTTTTTTTCTTTCTTTGTTTTTCTTTTTTTTTTTTTTTTTTTTTTTTGTTGTTGTTGTTGTTGTTGTTGTTGTTGTTGTTGTTAATTCAATTAATTAATACATTGGAACTTTTCTGTGACTTTTATAAGAATCTTTGTACAAAAAAGTAAATATGATGCCTTCGCGTTTTCATATTGTGTATCAGTATATATTGTAATCTAAACGATTTCGTCACCAACTTTTAGATTAATTAATTTATTTATTTATTTATTTACTTGCTTGTCTATTCTATCACTCTATCTCTCTATCTATCTATCGTTTAAACAGACAGAAGGCAGATGCAAAGACGGACATTCATATATCAATGAAATCGGGGGGAGGGGTTACACATATATGAAAATGAGAAGTACCTATAACTAACTAAATTAACTTTTTGTAGGCAGATTTATAAAAAAAGCATATTTATACTGTAAATATGTTAATAAATTAAAAATGATAAAATGTGTCTAACACATACATTCTTGTGTTATTGCTTTGATTTTAACAAGCGACGACGGTGATGATTTTTTTAATTCTTAATTTTACACCTTTCGAAATCAATATTTTGACATTTTTATTAAACCGTCAATAAAAATTATCAAGGTAAATTTGAAAGGAGGTTTTATACCCCTGAAGAAGCTAAAATCGAGAAGAGGCTTTACTTAACCTCTGACCTTGAAACATGATCCTTATCTGTCAACAATGTCGTGTGACTCTTGTACCAGCCTACTTATAATTACCTCCCTTAGACAGTATTTGGTGCACGGTCAATTAATTTTTGTCCATATCAAGTCATTTATTATCGGGCACCTGTCCATCAAGGTCCGTTTTATTGAATCAAATTGGAGTGGTCATCTTGATATCAAATTGACCACTAAACCTCTAATAAAGTGTGAACACGCGAGTCCGGTGTTGGTTTTCATTTTATGATTTATTTATCTTTAAACAGCCATAAAATATTGTATTCTTGGTTTGTTTATTGAAATTTTACGATTTTCTAATGATTGCTCGGATTTGATGACATTTCTAATTAGTTTTATAGTTGTAAAAACATAATAAAGTTGTCGCAAATTTATAGAAAACTAAAAATTTCTTGTAACTTTATCAGGACGACATGATGCATTAAAACATAAAATAAACCATATATAAAAAAGTCCTCATAATGTTCATCATAAATTTTTCAATTACATGCAAACCCCCCCTCTCTCTCTCTCTCTCTCTCTCTCTCTCTCTCTCTCTCTTTCTCTCTCTCTCTCTCTCTCTCTCTCTCTCTCTCTCTCTCTCTCTCTCTCTTTTTTTAGCTGTAAATTGTAGCTACGAAGTTTAATCTTTTAAGAAACCATCAAAATCCCTTTCTCATATCTTAATTACAAAACTAAACTTAATGTATTTTCGTTACTATTAATTTTCTTTTCGCAAAAAATCTAAAAACAGGCAGAAAATGAAAACCATGATATATGAAATACCCTTTATAGACGTACTTTATTTTTTATAACTGGCAATGATAATAAACAATTGGTTATGCCCTGTAAATGAACTTTTGGGATAGGATTTGTTGAAAAAGTTAACAATGGCAATTTATAATTTCAAATAATTTTTCTTATAAATCATCTTCAATAGCAGAAAAAAGGAAAGTAGTTTTACAATAAGTTTGTTTAGTTTCATCACCAGAGGCCTTTATAATTATGAGTACTATGAAACGAAACTAGTAGTTCATTAAATCTTAAATAATGGAAAATTAATTTTAATTTTTAAAAGAATGTAGTAATAATAATAATAATAATAATAATAATAATAATAATAATAATAATAATAATAAAATTTTGATACAATTGTTGTACTTTAATTTATTTATTTGATTTTTTCTAAATAAAAATGTTCAATAATAATAATAATAATAGTAATTATAATAAACAATATGAATAAATCAATTAACAATAACTATATAAATAAATAAATAAATAATTAAATAAAACTTACCTTTTTTCCTTTGACGTTTTACTTAAAATTCTAGTACACGTATCCAGTTAAATTTTCTCTTTATAAATACCTAAAATCTAAAATCAACCCAAGTCCGTTTCCTTCATCTCAAACCTCAAAGGAATTTTTTAACGTACTGAAAAGATTTCCACCTTCTTTGACTTTTGAATTGAAGAGTTCCAACTTTCCGGTTTCTTTGATCCCATATGTCACTTTTAACACTTTTATATTCCTACGCTACTGGCACTAATTATTATGCAAATATACATACTACTCTATCAAAAGGAATACCCGACCGAAGCACGACCTCCTGCATCTGTCACTAAAATCTCGTTTTCAGTTATATTCTTCCGCACCGATTCTTCCGTGATCTTAGTTGATAGATATCGCTAAAACTGTTAATTTGACTTGAGTGCTTCGTATAAACAATAACTTAATATTAA
>CM056608.1:21998544-22016024 GCA_029721355.1 Tegillarca granosa
AGACAAGACAAAACAATTACATCTTAGCTGACCACTGATTGTAAATTCCCGACGGCCACAGTAGCAAATGTACTGTGATTATGTTTTAGAGCTATTGGATTGCTCTAAACCACCCCAACTATTTTTACAAACTGTAACCCAGCATATATTCGCCCGAAAGGGGAACTTCGTCGTTGACCGAAATAAGTAAAGCTAACGCTAATAGATCACAATGTCTATAACCGCCTAGGTTCCGATTCCGTTCGGGCAGATCGTAGTAAGTTTGCTTGCGGAAGATATATGGTTTCTTTTGATACTCTTGACTGGGGCGTAAAACAGCGTCTCACACACACACACACACACACACACACACGGGCGCGCGCTCGCTCTCTCTCTCTCTCACCCGCCCACCCATCCACACGCGTTCGCTCTCGCTCTCTCTCTCTCTCTCTCTCTCTCTCTCTCTCTCTCTCTCTCATATTTAGAAAACAAAATCAAACTAAACCCTGTTTTACAAAACATTAAACCAATGCTCTCTGCAATTTTATGCAAACCTTAAAAATTATGGAAACATATGAAATCATGAATACACTTGCCATGAGCCACTATTTTATCAAATGTAAAAAGCTGGCTTTGATCACAGGAGTCTGAAATTTTATCCGTAATATATAAAATGTCCATATATAAGAAAAAAAAACCCACTATCACTAAAAAAAAACACCAGGAATGCAACGCATTTTTTGAGGTCCCAACGAAAAATTGCCTAAAAATTTTTCCAAGGACGATTTTTTTTAAAACAAACGGCTGAATCGGGAACCGGAGTGATAATACTTCGTGGAAATACCAATTTTTATTCTTACCTCGCGATTTTACCGCTGTTTTGAAGAATTATCCTCAATAATGCCTCATCGTGGAATCCATGATGGTTTGTGAACCGGAAGTAATGCACGTACAGCGCCGCAGTGAATTTCAAGGTAAGTTATAAAACTGTACAAAAAAAACGGAATGGAATTCGCAAATCCGGAAAAGTGTTTCCAGCGGTTAATTTGAACAATATTGAAGATATAACTGGAGAACTTGAAAATGGATCTTGCAATGGCTGTTGCATTAGCAGGACATAATATAATAATAACTGGTCAATGTGGAACAGGAAAAACATATCTCATGAAGTATGGTGCTAAATAATATTATCTACTGTCAGTAGCTTCTTCAAGTCTGACCATATAATGATATATAAAAAAATCACAATTACAGTAAACAGAATCTTGAAAAAATAGCTCATGTAGAAATATTAAATTCTGATAGAATAACAGATTTCCGATACTATAAATTTCAAATCAAATTTGCCGCCACAGCAATTTTAGAAAAACTGATTACCTCCCCTTGGGATGACTGATCGAAAGTTATAAAAAATAAAAAGAGACCGTTTATGATATAATTCTATAGTGACTTTTATTTATATAATACTAACAGCAATTGCCACAAAAACATTACATTTATTGGAGAAGATTATTTGTTTTATAACTTACCTTGAAATTCACTGCGGCGCTGTACGTGCATTACTTCCGGTTCACAAACCATCATGGATTCCACGATGAGGCATTATTGAGGATAATTCTTCAAAACAGCGGTAAAATCGCGAGGTAAGAATAAAAAATTGGTATTTCCACGAAGTATTATCACTCCGGTTCCCGATTCAGCCGTTTGTTTTAAAAAAATCGTCCTTGGAAAAATTTTTAGGCAATTTTTCGTTGGGACCTCAAAAAATGCGTTGCATTCCTGGTGTTTTTTTTTTAGTGATAGTGGGTTTTTTTTCTTATATATGGACATTTTATATATTACGGATAAAATTTCAGACTCCTGTGCTTTGATGAACATGGTTATCGTACACTGTTTGTCTAAGTCCCACCGATTTATAGCGAACATACCTATGATATTTAAAAATATTTAAAATTATAATTTTTAAGTGCACGCATTGATATTTAGCTCGCGTGCCTTACCTGTCGCTAGGATAATTATATTAATTTTACAGTGTTTTTTATCCATTATATACAAAATTAAAATATTATGGATATTATCTAACATATTGCATTAATATGTAATAAATTTGAACATTTTTAAAAATAAATTTATCATGTATCTGATCTACAGTGATGTATATGTCTTAAATGTCAGAAAATGTTAAATATATAATACAATACCAGTTAAATTTTGATGTGCTAGATGTGCACATTTCGGAAATTTATTCCTCATCAGTGACACTTAGACCGAAAACTTTGATACATAAAAAATATATAAAGCAAACAATTGAAAATAATTAATCTAAAGTTTCAAAATTATATAAATCCAAATAAAATGCAATTGTTAACACCAGAAGAGAGATCTCAATTTTTTAACATATGGTATATTGTACTAGTTTCACAATCATTTCTTAACAAAGGTTTTTTCTTAATTTAAATCTGACAAATTTTAAATCTTTTTTATCAAAACTAAATGAAGACATGTTAATCTCGAAGTGCTCTTTAAAATGATACCTTTAATTCTCGTGTTTCTTAATTTATTATATATGTAAGATATACAAGCGTTATGTGCTACTTTTGAATTTTTATGAAATAATACATTCAAAAGTAGCACATGACACAAGAATTAAAGGTATCATTTTTAAGAGAATTTTAAGCTTAAAATGTCTGCTTTTAGTTTTGTTAAAAATGGTTATCTAAAATTCTAAAATTGATTGCCAAAATTGGCTAAATCTAAGAAGGTAAGTAAAATCTAAGATTTGTAATGTTACTGAAAATTACGCTCTCTTCGTAAGTGGGAGGTCGTGGGTTCGAGCCCCGACCGGGTCTGACCCAAGACTTGAAAGTTGGTAGTGACTGTTCTTTTGCGTAGCACTCGGCATTTTGATATGAAAGCCACAGTTCTTTAGGCTGGATCTTAAAATAAACGAGGTCCCGTGTCACGGTAGGCGCGGCACGATAAAGAACACCGGTGTATTATGCCATCAGCGCAACGCACAGGCAAAATTTCTGCAATTTCGCCTCTAGCTAGCGACGTCTCGATATAAGTGAAATATGTGGGACGTCAAACACCATTAAAAAATGTTTTTAATCAAGACAAATCAGTTCTGTTCTCAATCTTAGCAAAGACAGTGATTCAGCGAAGAGATTTAAGCGCGATGCAGTAATAGTACGGGCCGAAAAATTTAGAATTTGGAGACTAAAGAGTTTTGAATTTCTGAAGAAACTTTTTGAAAGAATATTGATGTAAATTCATAACCTTTAGATAACCTTAATTGGAAGTCTTGGAACATTTCGTCTGCACCTATTGTGGTGGAACAGTGAAATAAATGAGTCAAAAGCCCGAAATTTGAAAACGACCCCCCCTTTAAAAAAAAAAAAAAAAAAAAAAAAAAAAAAAAAAAAAAAAAAAACTAAACACACACACAAACACACACACACACACACACACACACACACGCGCGCGCGCGCGACAAATGAAAAACGAAACAATTCATCATCAGTAATTTAACAGTAGTGAAAATTGAATACGGTGACTTTATTTATCTATATCTACATGTACATTTGCTAGCACTAATATGGTTCCTAACATACGGGTGCACTTGTGACGTAATTTTTCGGCTGTTCCGGCGATTTGGTATACAATTCATATAGAAAGCGACATCCAATTTGCATCTCTTCTGAGAAGATAAAATTTGGAAACTCAAAATATGATGATATAATCATTGAACTGTTTCCAAATAAAACAAAAAACATTTGCCGTTTGATATAACACACTAGCACGTATTTGCATGAAATAGAAAATAATTACAACTTGCAAAAGAGTTTCAAACAGGTGTGGACATTTGAACTGATTTTTGTAAATTGCAAAACGTAACAAATCCGCTTCTTGTGAAAAAAAATGCGTCTGAACTGTAAATTTAAAAGAGGAGTGTTTGAAATGAAAAAAAGTAAAAATGTTCATTTTTAACAAGAAAAAAGTGTAATCTATTCCAGTGAATCAAAATTTGTACTCATAGGTCGATGAATATCCCGTATTTGAATTCAAAATCGCCACCATCTCTGTAAAAATCGTAAGCATGCTCCCCATTCAGCCTCTTGTTCATTTGACTTTCTGAACTCTTAATATTCTTTTATAATTTACCTTATCTATATTTACAGCGGTAATTAAATTATTTTTCATCTTTATGATGTTTACAATTGTTTCTCTGACACCGTTATATTGTTGAGCTGTTTCGTTTACCAGTTTTACTTTTACTGAGCGTTTGCTAATCGTAAATTAATTAACCGACTTTGGAGAGTAATTGCATATTAAGTTACCTGTGAGACTCATGAAAAACATACATTTCAGTTTATTCCCATGTCATATACGATAGATTAAAGGACTTGTGAAGGCAGTTTCCTGGGCTAGTTACGTCAATGAAAAAAGGTGTTGAGCATTCACGATAGCGACCAAGCTTTTACGCTAAACATGCACCAGGGATCGATGCCCAAATAAAGCATTTTATTGGATCCGGGCTTAAAACACTTTTACATTCACAAATAACGCATATTTGCTAAATGACCGACTCGGTGGTTTAGTTGTAAAGCGTCCGCCTCGAGAGCGGAAGGTCGTAGGTTCCAACTCTGGCCAATTTAGACACAAGTCTAAAAAAAAAAAATCAGTTATTGCTTCCACGACTATCATTCGGCATTACGATGATAGAGTGGTTACTCTTTCATCCGGTTCCATGATTATGTGCCTGAAGGAATGTTATATTTGTCTGTCGCATACTGACTCGATGAGCTAGCACCTTACAAAAAGTCACTCTTAAGTTTAGGCTAGAACACGAGAGACCATAACTCACACCTCCTCATACACGTGTTTTACTAAGACAAGACCGTAAAGTTTAATAACTTTGCTGTCCTCGCAAAAAGCTTAAAAATGCTGATGCGACAATAAAGAAGATTACAGCAACAACAAACAACTATACAGCGCTCGTGTACTCCCGATTGAGACGGCACATAGATCGGAATCATGTTATTAAACCATCTTTGTCCAAAAAACACCTGTTTTATGCTTTTAATATAATATTCATTAAAATTGCTTAAAAACAGTTCTACCAATGTATATACATTATGACACGCTTTACACGCTTTTTTTTAAAAAAAAAATTAAAGGTTTTGATTTAATTTCAATTTCAATTTTGAAATTTCTAAAGAAATCACTAATTTTTCGCAGGCGAAGGACAGTAGGCCACGGCGAAAATATATTGCTCAATGTTCTTATTTCCATAATTAAGTTACCATAAGAATCCTTAATTTCTTAACAACTTCACTTCAGTCGATCCAACACGTGTGTTCGTTATAAAGCATTCTTTCTTTAACCTGAACCCTCCCTCCAGATCCCGCACCCAACGATTGCAAAATACAATAAAATTATCTAAAAATTTATTTCACTTTTTGTTCTTTTTAGTTCTTAAAGAAATTATTTTAAGCAAAATTAATTGCTGTAATAAATGATCCAAATACATAGACGGCATGCATTAAATGAAGTCTAAGAGCAATGTAAATAACGTTATAATTTAACCATAAATCTAATAAAGTGGCCCAGTCTTTATTCTAACGAACTAAGGACTATTTTAGTGCCATTAATCTCGTTCCCATAGTTCCGATTTCTATGAAAATGTATGCCGTGTTTACCCAAGTCTTTAGAGACATGATTTATTGATTATGGCAAAAAGGCTACATTCAACTCTGATTGATAATTTTATGATAAGAAATATTTGAAGATTTTTGTGTCCATTAGTTTTTGTCCATTTTATACGTTTTCATGATGAAAAATAATTTTATACTTCAGCCTCGCTTTCGTTTTCTTTATTCAAAGAATGTAGTTTAATAATATTTACTTAATTTCAAACAATGCATTAATAATTACTGTCATGTCCCGGTCACCACGTCTTGAAACATTAATTAGGGTTGACCTCAAATGATTGCTGTGAGCACGGTCATAACCAAAAAATGCTTATTATATTCTACAAATAAACGTAGCTAACGATATGCTATATTGCGCTCTTTTTTCGAACATAAAACGAAACGAATTATTTTTATTACTCCTATTTGTCTAATAATTATATATACAGAGGAACAAAGCATTTTTTTAATTTAATAAAATTTTATTTATTTATTTATTTATTTATTTATTTATTTATTTATTTATTTATTATATATCATTTATACAGATGATTCTGAAATACGTGTATGTTTATTGGACCGGAAGTAGCTACTTATATTAACAAAATACCCTAACATCTCTGATTTGATTGGAAGTATTCATCAGGTCAGTCTCATGAAATATTCGATGCATTCTCATTCACTGTGAAACACAAAGTTTTCATAGTTTCCTTATTTACATATAGAATTATGCAAGCAAAAAACACCCAAAACACGGTGATTTTATATTTATTTATTTATTATCATTTTTTATTATCATTTTATTTTCATGTATAATAATAATTATTATTATTATTATTATTTTATTATTATTATTGTTGTTGTTGTTGAATAATAATTTGAAAAAGGAAAAAGAAATCCCCAGACTGACTATTGTCAAAATATAAAAGCTGATGAAAACATTAAACTTGACTGGTATTCTCGACAAAATAAATCAACCAATCAGCATTTGGACATGACTACTACTCTATCGCTGTCGGTTCGACCTCGGTTGACCAAAAAGTGAGAAAAGTTCTTCCTTAAGTTTGTCGAGCAGCATTTTCTGGTTGTAACTGTACCAGTATAATCGACTTGAGTGGTCTGCAGGTTCATCTGCGAACGTTTCGGGCAAGTGTACTAGGACTTTAAAGGTCGCCTTAAGTGCTCACTAGTATATTGCGGATCAGAAACACTTGGACACACACACACACACGCGCGCGCGCGCGCGGCGAATTTGTGTTAAGATTGATGATCCATAAAAATTAAAAAATAGCTGGTGTGATGTAAAACAACATTCAAACAACCAACTAAAGTATTTTTTTTTATGAATAATGTACTTTCAAAAGTGACTCATATGTGATCCTCATTTTCTAACGATTTACGATAGTAATGTCATAGAGACTATCTAATAACGTCACTAGTAAAATCAATTTGGATTCTTAATTCATCTTATCATATTTTCTGAAATCGTGATTTTCTGAAATATTTTCGATTTTAACCTATCATAACATCCCTCTTAATCGGGACATTTAGTGTTATCAAACAGAGCACTTCACTAAGTCAAGTGACTATTACACCTAAAGTGAATAATGTTCCTACGCGACATAAAGTAGTCTGTTTCCAAGCAAACAACGGATTTACGTTTCGTGAGATAAGAAAATTGTCATAACAATAAGCTAAGTGCACTTAGGCGCGTGCGGAATGACACCCTCCCAAAATGAGCTGTTACAATAATACAACTCAAATCGGGGTTTATGATAAAATTGCCACTTTATTTTGCGATAACGGTAATAAATCGAAGTTTTTGATACGTAATTCTGTTTAAGAATATAACGGCATGGAAAATTAATATTAAACTTATATTTCATTAAAGTTCTTAGTCAATAGTGATTCCTAATATAATTAATTTTTATTCCTCTTTCCGTCGCTATGAAGTTTTTATTTGATTTTTTCATTAATTGTGTTTTTTTATCCACGTTTCATTTTTGTGGCAAGTTTTGTGTTTATTTTGCGCGAATATAAAGTTTAATTAACAAAATCACGGTCCTATTATTTACGATGGAATTGACAACAGATATGTCACTTACCAGATAAACCGGGGGGGGGGGGGTTATCATACATGTTTATCATATTTATCATATTTATCATATCATAGATCCAAATTATCATACATGTATTTTATTCTGATCTTAAATTGCTTCTTAAATTTTTCAAACATATGTATTTATATTAATTTATATTTATTACTTGAATAAATATTTGATTTTATATTAATTAATTGGTTTAAGAAAATTATTATTAGGAGCAAAAAAAACATCATAATTATTTCATAAATAAATAAATAAATAAATAAATATTGTTATGGCTCATAATAAACTTCTGACTTTAAATTTGTTACTTTGTTTTGTACTTAATACGTCGGCAAACAATAATGAGTGTAAAATAGTGTGTGTGTGTGTGTGTGTGTGTGTGTGTGTGTGTGTGTGTGTGTGTCCAAATGGATTATCACAAACGAAGAAAGCAAATAATATCATGATAAAATGAATACATATACCATTTTGTACCATTTAAGACAGCTATGGTTTTTCATAATCACTTCTACTGAATTGAGTTATGGTGTATAACGCCCCAGTCAAGAATATTTCATTTAAATCGAGACGTCGCCAGCTTTAGGCGAAAGTGCAGAAATTTTGCCTGCGCGTTGCCCTGATGGCATTATACAGCAGAGTTCTTTATTGTGCCTTGCCTACCTTTACACGGGACTTAGTTCATTTTAAGTTCCAATTAGAAAGAACCGTGACTTGGCCCCGTCAGGGTTTAAACACTGGTCACTCCTACTGTTATATGATCATATTGGTTTGATGGTAAAGGAAGTCGATGGACCAGTAGCATAACTTACAATCTAAACCAAGTAACCTTTCTACCGTCTCGGTGACTCAGTAATAGAGCACCCGCTTTGAGAGCGACAGGTAGAGGGTTCGAACTCAGTCGGGTCAAATAGAGACTTTACAATTTTAGATTCCGCTTCCTCATGTGGCACTCGGAGTATATTCTGTTTCCCCCTGTGTCAGGGTAACGTTACTGCCGTTGGTATGATTGTCTGCGACATACTTACTCTGTGAGCTAGCACTTTTACAAAAAGTTGTCTTGATACACTCGCACATCTCGGCATGTATACAAAAACTTCTGAAGAGCTGGGCAATTGCTGACGTTAAATTACATTCCAACCGATGATGATTTTTATTGCAGATAAACACAATTTAAAAATTCTCGTCAATTACTTGGTCATTGATATCATTTAAAGAATCGAAAGTAAGCACGCGAAATGTAAATTGTGATTTAGATGCACGTGTATTTATTTAAGTATTGTGGGTCCGGTGTGAAAAATCCAGATTCTAACCTTTGATAACCGAAATTCGATATACTCAATCAATCTCATCTTATTAATCCCCGCATGTTTGTTCTTTAACGAAGTGAATAAAGAGAAAATTATAATTATGTTCAATTAAAAACAAATTTATTTATGCTTAAATTATGATTAAAATATGATTAAGCTACCAGTATTTATAACTAAAAAATACGAATGTCATGAATTGCAAATCTAAAATATCATATAAATCAATCCAGAGAAAACTAAAATTAAAAATGAAAAACGATCGAGTTCGTTTATTGTGGAGCTTTTTCGAAAGGGTGGGGATTTGGTTGATGAAATAAAGAGGGTTACCTAAACGATAAAATGTGTTAATTCTTGTGTTCTTAAGATGCAATGGGTATTGCCAAGAGCGTTTTTCAAGCATTTTGTTTTGTCTGTACGTGTTGTCACTGAAAAAATACGTCATGACTACAAATAGTTTCATTCCATTAAATATTTATTTATGAACAACCTTGAATATTTCTTTAATAGTTCCTTGACTAGCTTTCTGAAATTGTAGGTCATCATGCTCAAATATATTTCTTTTATCAAAAATACTCAATTTAACAATACTACTATTACTACTACTACTACTACTACTACTACTACTACTAATAATAATAATAATAATAATAATAATAATACCACGTATTTCTTTTATTTCTTTAAAGCTGCATTAAGTTTTTCAATTTTCTGCATGCGCACTGATGTACAGAGACTGGCTCGACTGAATCAAGGGGTGGGGGGGGACCTGACAAATTGCATTAATTGTTCTTTATTGATATCCAAATGAATGTATTCGTAATGGCGTCATTCATCCCTTACACAGTCACAAATAACAATTTTAATGAAATTCTGTTTTTAATTCATCGAATTTCCCCATTTTGTAAGTTGTGTTTAAATGACCGGGGTTTTTTTTTAAAAGAAGTAATCCGGCACGTTCTAAAATAAGATTCCACAGACTACATCTCGCTGGAAAATAACTATTATTTCTATATTTATTCGAGCTTTTATCTTTGAACAAATGTAGCATCGTTCATTACGAACATTATTAAGTAAATAAGCACCTTTTAATTTTTTTTCTAGGAAAACTTAATGAAGCTTTAAAAAATACAAAAAGATATAATAATGATAATTATAATAATAATAATAAATACAAAATCTCAAATAAAATGAATTCAACTTGTCCAAAATCTTGATTTTAACTTAAGGAAGACTTTAAATGGAAGCTCAAAATATGTAATTATTTCATTACAAATTAATAAAAAAAAATCACAAATTATAATCAACATCATTGCTAATTAATACCGCTTGTCCAAAATGCAATATAATATAATTCTATATCAATCATAGAATTCAATAAACAGAGGAGTGCGTGCTTTCAATTGTTTGTCCTAATGCCATCAAAAGTTTTATTCAATGACCTTTGAATTTTAAACCGTCCAATCGGCGAGTGTTTGATGAATTACTACACAATAAAATTGGACATTAATACCAGATATATATAGAACTGGTGTAATTAATGTAAAGGTCATTATGAATTTAACTTTAACGTTACGCCTAGGCAACGGCTAGCTAAAATCTATAATTCAATGACCACGTGCAGTGATCACGTGTATAATCCAATTATGTTATGCTACCGGACATTGAAGAATATAATTTCGTATTTAATATCACAGGGAGATGTCATAACGTGTGCCACGACTTTACGTCAAATCCATCCTAAGCCAATTTGGTTTTTTTCAGGTGAATGACAAGATCGCCAGTATTTTTTTTAAACATTTTTTTTAGTATTAAACATGTCATGTAAATTAATATGGTCATTAATGAATATTAACATTTTTATTCGATTTATGGGTATCAAATGTCCAGTGTTCAATCATCCATCCACGGTTGTCACCTGGTTCAGTTTAACAGGTACGCATCCAACTTAATGGACACAACAATGCAGTATATCAATGACCGTGCGTCAATTGTAATATAAAGTTCATCTCTTTATTTGGAACCTTCAATAATGTTTGAATTACAACACTTGGAATATTATGACAACATATTATCATTATGTCAGGATTTTTTCTATATGAAGCAATGACCCCACTCTGTGTGTAAGACTTTTTTTAATATGAATATTCAACAGGTACTTGGGGGCGGGTAACGCCCCCCCCCCCTCTTCCTCGGTATTTGTTTTCTGTGCAAATTAATAAAATTATCTAGACTTTTTTACTTTTAAATATTTCCTGATGATGTAAAAAAGTCTAGATAATTTTATTTAGTTGCCTAGAAAACAAATATCCAGGAAGAGGCGGGGGGGGGGGGGGGGGGTAGGGGGCGTTACCCGTCCCGCAGTACCTGTGGAATATTACTTCCGTGACCTTGGAAATGCAGCTGAAGGACACGAATTGCAATAGTCATAAAACTCACATAGACCATACCACAAAAACGGAAAGTTTCGAGTCTGAAACCAGCCACGTGCACCGTAAAAAATATTACGGAAGAATTAACAATAATCTCCATCAAATATATCAAAATTCACCTCGGCTTTCGGCAGATGGATAATGCGTCAGGGCTGTCGGATCATTTATCCTGTTGCATACTATTATATACCAGTACTTTGGCTTATGTCAGGCACTGCTTCACGTGCAGCTTACTTTTTATCCGTTCAGTGATAATTGGTGCAACAATTAAAATTTCATCAACACAAAAGAACCGCTTTAGCAATAATTTAAAAACATAAACGGTAATAATCTACAGATATTTAAGACTTGTCATCACTTCAAAACAATACCAATTACTTTGTTCCTAAATATCAGAAAAAATGGTTTTGAATGCAAATTACTGGCTTTTGAATTGTTAATTGTGTTTCTAGACTGTTTTTATTAAAACATTTTATTGAGCAGAAAAAAATGATATTTTTTATTTCAATCAGAATGCATCAATAGAGATCGAATGAATTTTAAAAAATAATGACTTTAAGTAATGGCCGCTTAATAATATTTTTTCATAGGTGTCATATGCTGATTTTGAACGAATTATTTTAATAAAAATTTAAAAATCAGCAAATGACATAGAGAAATAAGTTTACAGAGATGATATTTTGGATAAATAACTTTTTTCTTCACTGAATTATCTAACCCTGGCAAACACAATGCCAGAAAAGCATATATAAGTTATGTATGAGAATTATACTACGTAATATTGTTATACATGTTTGTGTCACAATTCTAATAAGTGGAAAAGGTCCTTCAAAGGAGACCTTAAAACCCATGCCCTGTGTCACGACAGGCGTGTCAAGTTAAAAACCCTCCCTGTACATTGCTCTTAGCATACTGCAAAGCCAAAAATTTCTGCCACTTCACCTATAGCTGTGACGTCTCGATATAAGTGAATTATTTTTCTGGGATGTTAAACCCCATCAAATCAAATCAAATCAAATCAAATAATTTAACAAAGTTAACAGGTAACTGTGATTTGTTTTAAGTTGATAAAAACGGCAAAACCTTTTATCAAAATCTTAGATAAAAGTAATTTTCAGTGGTATTTCAAATATCACCTTGTATGGATAAAAAAATGATCAATGTTTAGCTTTGATCAAATGGAACTGAATCATATTCTTGAAATGTTGTTCAAAATATTAGGATTTAGTCAATCACATACGCCAGATAAAACTACTGCAGGCTAGTCATTTCCTCAGTTACAGCTAAACAGCAAATAAGCATTTTAGACTGAATACTTTCTAAGTACTTGTACTCTAACTGTTCGTATCTGAACGTTTTGACGGAAATCTTGGACAGCGTAAACGCATTAACTTTGATAAAAAATACTTTGATCAAATTTCGTTTATTAATCATCGGTTTTAATTTACCTAAAATGCATAAACTTTGACGAAAATACTTTGATAAAAACTCGTTTAATGAACGGTTGCTGAAAAATTGCTGTTGTCACGTTAAACAACATTACAACAACAACAGCAACAACAAAATTTTGCAAGAACAATATGAAGTGAAGTGAATCCGAGTAAAAGTATTTACGAGCAAGTCAATTTGTTTACGAACAAGTCAATTTGTGTCACTTATATCAATGTGTTCAATTATGGGATGTTGGAAAAAATCTAAATGCCCGAAAAATGCCACCGACCTTCGGCAAGCGAAATGACAAACTTTCTCACACAAGGATTTGCCCAAGTGAAATTCAGACATTGGCTGTGAGAGGCGCCGAGATTTATAAGCGCGAACCCTTGCCATCTCGAGATTCTCGCACAGTACTAAAACGAAAAGACAAAGATTGAGCTGTTAAGTAAAAAAAATGTTCTTATAAATTATTGTTTAGTAAAATCAAAATGCTATTATTCAATTTTGACATTTTTATATAACACTTGAGAACCTTACATTTGTAACAGGAGGGAGAAAAATGCAGGGTCGAACTCGGGACCTCCCGCACTATAGGCGAGTGCTCTACCAACTCCTCTACATTCCTCCCCTGTTATTCTTAAGTTTCCCATCTCACCCCAATTTCCCTCGGATGGACTTTATATGGCCGGATATATGTCAGTCTATCACTTTCGAGGGCCACACTGGCCACCCAACTGTAACAGGAGGGTCAGACCGGGGATAGAACCCGGGACCTCCCACACTATAGGCGAGTGCTCTACCAACTGAGCTACCCAGATCGTTACACATTATGCAACTTTTGAGGACTTTAAAAAGACAATTAGTAAAATAGTAAAATGCGTCATGGGTTTTCTGAGAAGATAATTTAATGCTAATCCGAAATTCAAATTCTTAACTCAACAATGCCGGTTTTTTTTTTCCGACTCATATCTTATATACAGAAACTTAAAAAAAAAAAAAAACTCATTGTTTGTAATTTTCCCCGACCGGCGATGCTCTTGAAGAAGCGCGTACACAAATCAAGACATTAGTGGTTCATTGTTCCTTACTACTTGAGGTGTGACTTGTGTGGTTTTCAGGCGGAAGAGCTCAAATCTTTGAAGTGTTAACGGTAACAGTCACAAGTAGAATTCATCTTGATTCAATACCTCTCTCTTTAACTCGTGTCCAATTGAAACTAGTCATAATTAGCTCAGTGAAGTGATTTTATTAAATCTAGCACGCTTTGCGATTACTGGAGTGTCTTCATATTTAAATTTGGCACGTGTCTGAACCGTTAGCACGGAATCATGGGAAGATGCCGGAAATAATAGCTGAATTAAGAAAAATGTAAAAGTCAATTTGTAACGTTGTTTTGTTATGCAAGGAAATGTTAAAGATTAATGGCTAAAGTTTAATTGATCAGCCTGTCCGCTGTGAAAGGGGTAAACATTTGCAGTTTAATCGGGCGATAAGTTAAAATGACAGTGCATGGCTGATCTAGGATATTTGAGAGCCAGTTTTAAGGATTATGGGAAATTCGAATCATTTAGTATCCCGTATCTTAAATTATAATTTGCAAAAAATACTAGTTAGACTAATTGAAAATATCAAAATATCACAAAATAATTAAAATAATATTCATCATAAAAAAAACTCGTGGACTCGGGGAACTTGAGTTTCTTAAATTAATAACTTAGATGTGAAAAAGATGTTTAAAAGGTGATATCATCTATCGTAAACATATAAACAAATTCAAAATCACAAAAACTATACAAAAATTGTCTGTAAAATAACTACTTAACAATTGTTGTAGCAAATCAAATTAAAAAAAATTGTTGGAACTATAAAGAAAAAAATCAAGCGGAAAATCAAATTCTTTACTTAAAAAAATCAAGCGAAATCTATCTATCTATCTATCTATCTATCTATCTATCTATCTATTTGATTTTTATTATCTATTTGTTTTTTGTTTTGTTTTTTCGTCGTCGTCGTCGTCGTTGTCGTTGTTGTTGAAGTTTTGTTCCAAACAATATTGTCAGAACCTTTCGATTCAATATTGATCTAATTTTGTATATAGTGCAAAAACAGGCTAACCTACCCCCACCCCACCCTGCTGAAAAGATAACTATAATATATAAACAGTATAGATATTTTTCTGAAGTAGTTTGGAGTTTTTAACGATGCAAATATAATAATTGTATAAAAATTGCACTTACATTTTATTCGCCTCAGTTTTCTTTTATTATTGTATTATACAACCATTTTAAACACACTACCAGAATATTGATTATTTTCGTACACGTACTACACATATAACAAAAACAAAACTATTTAGTTTTATCCTTTATTAAACCGCAGTGCTAGTGGCGTCTAGCTGACTGTGATGAAATGCACTCTGTGCCATATTGATATTTTTATCATGACTGACTAGATAAACATTTATAATAAACCGAAGATGATTAAATTTTTAAAGGAATTTTTTGTACATGTTCTGCTTGGCTCTTTGACAACCTTTTATTTATTTATTTATTTATTTATTTATTTATTTATTTATTTATTGTGTTTGTATCTGTATTTTCGTGTTTTTAATCACTTATCACACTTTATGTTTTTATTATTTTTTTATTTTACTTTATTTTATTTATTTATTTATTTATTTATTTATTTGTGCCTTTTGGTAATTTTTTATCGCTTGTATTGTTTTGTGCTGCTAGTTGCGTTCTGTGTTCCTGTGCACTACTTTTTCTGATTCGATTTCTGTTCCTGGTTTTGGACGTGCCCGTCAGATACAAATTCTATATTTCATACACGAGCAAAAAAAAAAAAAAAAAAAAAAAAAAAAAAAAAAAAAAAAAAAAAAAAAAAAAATAGAAGAAACGAAAAACATTGAAAAAAAAAATTAACGGAACAACCTTTATTCAAAGTAATTAAGTTTATTTTTTTACATCTGTTTTGACACTTAAGAAGTGGTGGTAAAAATAATTTTTCCTTACAGATTTTAACAAAAGGGGGTCTTTAGTGTCTCATTACATATGCAGGTAGTATTATATTTCTGTTATGTCAAAGGTTACATCGAGGCACGGGCTACTTTGAATAAACATTGTGAAGTGTTTTATGTTATGCGAACCTTCAAGACTTTTAAATGACATTATCATAATTGATTATATAAGGGCAATTTGTACTCGCTGAGCAATTAAAAACTTCTGCTGATACGGACAAACCCTATTGTTATAACATCCATCCATCATACCAAATCTGACCTGGCTAAAAAAAATCAGGTTTCTTATTCCGTAAAAACACTTTAAAATATAATAATAATAATAATAATATTATTATTATTCTTATTATTTTAATTAAAATAAAATTAAATTAAATTAAATTAAATTAAATTAAATAAAATAATATTATATTATATTATGTATTCAAGAAAAATATTTTTCCTTTCTTTTTAAGTTTGCCTGACGGATAAAAACCGGAGAAATATTTTAGAAAAAATATGTACATTTAGTCGGTCGATATGAAATCTTCAATAACATAGGTAAATTTCATAGCAAGCGATTATGTTATTTGTTTTTCGATAATGATTGATTGATTTAATGGGCTATACGTCCCAGTCAAGAATATTTCGCTTATATCGAGACGTCACCAGCTATATGTAAAGTGGCAGAAATTTTTATCTTTGCAGTGCGCTTAGGGCAATGTTCTTTAGCATGCCAGGCCTGCCGTGATCATGACATGGGACATCGGTTCCGAAGGACCCAGTGACTTACATTTCTAAATGCCGAGTGCTTGAACAAAGAACAATTATTACAAATTTCAAGTCTTGGCCAGACCTGACCGGGGTACGAACCTCCCAAATACAAAGCGAGCACTCTACACACTGAGCTATCGAAGGTGATATTTTTCTATATTAAGACCAAAACACGTGTAACAGCGTTTTGTATTTTCATATTATCATACACTTTTGTTTACAAGTCTTAAGTTAAGACTTGTAAACGAAAGTTTATCTTTTACTCCGTTACAATACCGATAAATAGTCGTTAAATAATCCCTAAGAGCTGAGTTGAGTTTGAGTAATGGTGTTTAACGTCCCAGTCAAGAAATTTTACTTATTTCGAGACGTCGCCAGCTTTAGGCGACATTGTAGAAATTTTTGTCTGTGCGTTGCGCTTGATGGCATATTACAGCGGTGCCATGTCACCCGTTACTTTTCATTTTGTAAGCCGAGTGGCTTTCAAGTTTTGGGTTTAGACCCGGTCGGAGTTCGAACCAATGACCTCCAAGCGAGCACTCGACCAACTGAGCTACCGCAGTGGTTTAATCTCTGAAGACAAGTTCGTGTATATGTGACAGTGCGAGTGTGTATCATGGTCCGTTTTCTACTAGTGGACACTAAGTACAACCATTTCTTAAGATGGTAGTTAAACCAAATCATTCGTCGCAGACGTGAAAATCACTCCCAGACCACATATCCTGATACCGGATGAACCAGTCATACTCTATTCCCTT
>CM056608.1:22016124-22038624 GCA_029721355.1 Tegillarca granosa
TCAAACTCCGACCTGGTCTTTCCAAAGACTTGAAAGTGGGTAGTGACTGTTCTTTCGCCAAGCACTCGGTATTACGAGTCTGGCTAAGTATAGTGTAAAGCTGCTAAAACGTAATAAATACCAAGTGTACAATATTTCTATCTATAATTATGCGGATTTATATGTAAATTCATATTGTAACTTGCATTTATTTTCTGTAAGGGCATATTACATATATTGTTATTTTCGGCTTTTAGCTTTATCATTTTTTAAGTGTACATGTACAGTTTTCAGCTACAAGTGTCGTGTTTAATATTTTTAAGTGAACATGTACATGCTTTTCAACTTCAAGTGAAATAACGTCATGTATTTTAAGTGTACATGTACACAGTTTTCCGCTAAAAGTTTTGTTAGCGTTTTATTTCTATTTTTTATAAGTTTTTTCATTTTTTCTTCGTTAAATGAAGTTTAATGTGTGTGACTTTAGATTGGAAAAATACAAGCTAAGTATTTATACTAGTAAATTGGGGATTGGTGGTCGAGACTTCTAAAGCGCCCATTCAAATACAGCGCCGCTTATCATCTATGATCGCACACACTTTCTTAGTTAAAAATGCTTTTTCAATTGTTTGTTTTAAACGACTTATCTCCTACAATTATATAATCTTTTAATATAAAACACGTAAAAACATTAAAATCAAAATTTAATTTTTTTTCTTTATAACATAAAATTATTGGATAAACTTTAAACACCAATTAGTGCGTACATCGTTTTTGTTGATATTCACGTTACTAACTGTCGTTTTCTTTTTCTAAATTCATGAAAATTGATGCCAACAAACTGCATTGAAAGTTCAAGATTTTAGGCCTGTAAATCAATCTTTTTTTTATTTATTTATTTATCTTTTTTTTTTTTTCATTTTGTATACTTTATCCAAATTAGACGTCATTATTTGTGTGTCAATTCAAGTATTTGACAATTAGTTTCCGTGCGATATTTATGACTTCGCCATACATTGTACATGTCGTACTTTCCCTTGTGTAAGGAGATTTTTTTCCTAATCAGTCAAATGGGTTTTCCTCGTCATAAAACCCCTTGTTTCTACCAGGGGCACGGTGGCCGGGTTGTCTAAGACCCTCACTAACGGATCACGGTGCCTCTTGCCACCTAGATTCGAATCCTGCTTGGGCAGATTCAGTGTGAGAAAGTTTGTCTGATTGGTGATTTTCTCTGCGTACTACGGTTTCCTCCACCAACCAAGATCTGGACGCCTTGATAAAAGTGAAAGAATCTTGACTTGGGCGTTAACATCGCGATCCCCCCACCACCCTCCTCTCCTTGCTTTATCCATAATGAGTTCTTTTTTAATTGAGCGACTTGATGAACACCTCTAATCAAGCACATTAGTGAATCAGTTATTCGTTCGTTTGTTTGTTTGTTTTATTTTTTATTTTTATTTATTTTGTTTGTTTGTTTGGTTTGTTTTTTTATTTATTTTTTTTTGTTTTTTGTTTTCTTTTTGTTTGTTTATTTATTTATTTATTTTTTGTTTTCTTTTTGTTTTGTTTTGTTTTTTGTTTCTTTATTTTCGTTTTTTTTTTTTTTTTTTTTTTTTTTTTTTTTTTTTTTTTTTTTTTTTTGTGGTTTTGTTTGTTGGTTTATATATATATATATATATATATATATATATATATATATATATATATATATATATATATATATATATATATAACAGTATATATAGTGTGTTCTTGGTCGTACCTGCTTTTGGAAAGCTGAATCATGCTTTATTGTATTCTCTCCACTTTTTTTCATTTTACTTTTTGTATTTTCTTTCTTATTCTGCAATTAAATCACATTGTTCATTTTTTTCTTGTCTTACGGTTTTCGAGTTTTTTTCCAAAAGCTTGAAAGTTCATGCATTGGCTTCAAGTTTCACATTCATCTTGACTAAAATCTCTCTTAAATTAAATGTGGCAATGTAACACCAATTAATTAGTACATTCTTTTTACGGAAGTTTATCGCGTAAAAACTTGTTTATTGCTTTTTTTTTTCTCTTCATGAATTTTGACGCAAACAGCTGTAATGAAAGGTCAAGATTTACACAAATCACAACATTCTTGTCATGTAAATCAGTCTTTCATGTGGACTTAATCCAAATTAGATGGTATTTTTGTCTTTCGAATTAAAGTATTTGACATTTGGTTTCCGTGAGATATTCATGGTTTTTCCAAAAATGTCAGAAGTTTCCGAGTGTCTAATTATAGTAAATAAATTCCTCACGTGTTTCTTACTTCATTCTTCCTCATTACGCGCTTCTATTTTTATACCAAAGCTTCATTGTTCAAAGACTTTTAGCAACTGGATGAACATCTCCAATCAAACATGATTTGATACTTATCTGCTGTAGAGTGTGATCGACATTTTAACTAATTTTTAATTGCAACAAAAAAGTGCAATGTTTCGCATTAGAACATCTTCTGATTTTTAATAATAATAATAATAATAATAATAATAATAATAATAATAATAATAATAATAATAATAATAATAATAATAATAATAACAACAACAACAACAACAACAACAATAATAATAATAATAATAATAATAATAATAGACATTAGAAAAAGTATGACTAAAATGATTAAACTTGTTATTTATATAGAATTATTACGAATAGTACTTGTGTATGTAACCACTTCAACTTAGACTTCCGGAGACCATGTAGTTAGTGAAAAATAACCTGCTAACTTGCCGAAAGTCGGTTTTTAAACACGCATTATCCGGATTACTCCACCATCTCAGAACTGGCCGCCTCGATATAAAACAGAGTACCTTGACTAAGAACTTAACAGACCATTATATACCAATCTCCATAAATATAGAGGCTTATAACAACATTAATCGCCCCTGTGGCTCGGTGGTACGCCTCAAAGGGTTCGACAAGATTGATGATTTTGTAATAAGTTATGTGATTATGATCTTTTATTCAGTGAAACATGGTTTAGAAAAAATGAATCCATTTACTTAATCGGATTTGAAAGCGTGTGTTATGTAAATAAAAGTGAAAACGTAGGTCGTAGAAATGAAGGTAGACTTGGTGTAAAATGTAAAGCTAAATTTAAGAAAGGTGTAAGTATAGACAAAACGGTACAGAATGGTATTGTAGTGTTAAAACTTGATAAACATTTTTTGACTTTGATAAACACATGTATATATGTTTAGTATATTATTCCCCCACGTTAACTCACAATATCATTTTGTTGATTTTTTTTTTTTTTTTTTTTCTTTTTTTTTTTTTTTTTGATACTTTGATTAACCTAACAAGTGAGTATGAAGGTAAAGGTCATTTCTTCATAACTGGAGATATGAACGATAGAGTAGGACTCTTAGATGATTTATTAGTGAAAAAAACTTGGATAGATTTTAAATACAGTTCCGGAGAAGTCAAGTTATGATATACCCATAAGACGTTCAAATGACGATGTACTAAATGAACATGGTAAAGATATAATACGTTTGTGTAAAACAACAGGTTTAAGAATAGTAAACGGTCGCCTTAATGGTGACGCAACAGGTAAATATACATTTTGGAATGCAAATGGTAAAAGCTTAGTTGATTATTTATTAACATTTACATGTAGTTTTAATTTATTGAAATAATTTGACATTTTAGGTTTCAATGAATTCTCAGACCATGCTCCGTTATGCTTCTACTTAGTATCGCATACGACCGACAGCATTGGTAAAAACGCACCGAAAAGGTTCATCCAGTGGGATGAGCACAAGAACCACACTTACATTGACTCTGTACTAAATATTCTCCCAGATTTGATGACTCTTGTAGATAACCTAGGTATAGATACTAGGTATAGATACTGATATTAACGCATGTGTTACTAAGTTAACAGATATGATTTATTCAACATGTTTCAGCGTTTTGGTCGAGAGTATAGTACACGTACATATAAAGACTGCAACACCCCACAGACGAACAATGAGTGGTTTGACGCTCGATGCCGAAGGTACAAGAAACGATTTAATTCAGTGCGAAATGAATTTAACAGAAATCCCAGTGACCCTAATAGAATTAACTTCATTAATGAACGCAACTTGTACAATAAAGTGAAACGAACAGCAAAACTGAACTACATGAAACAAAAGAGTAATGAACTGTTATTATTGTCTAAAACAAACCCACGCAAATTTTGGAACTCAATTAAACCGAAACGAAGTCATAATTGCTCTGTTGAATTTGATGAGTTTTTCAATTTTTTAAGGAACTTCTAGGTGAACAGCCTTTGAAACACAAGAAATGCCTTTAAAGATATTACAGAGCAACCGTTACCGCAAAAATGCGTAGAAGAACTAGACTGTCACTTTACCGAATCGGAAATTTTGAGTGTTATAAAGAAATTAAAACATGGAAAAAGTTCAGGGTTAGATAATTTATTGCCTGAAATGTTTATAATAGTTGCTGAACCACTAGTACCAATTCTAAGTAAACTTTTTAATTTTATGTTAGAGTCTTTTGAATTTCCGGAAAGTTGGACCAATGGAATTATAGTACTTGTGCTAAAAAAGGGTAACCCAGAAGATCCAAATAACTATCGTCAAATAACATTAATTAGTGTATTTTCCAAAATATTCTAATCTTTAATTAATGAAAGACTATTAGCCTGGGCCGAGTCTTGTGGTAAACTTTGTGATACCCAGTTCGGTTTCAGACCTGGTAAATCCACAGTTGATCATGACCCTATTTTTGTATTAGACAGTATAATTACACATGCTCTGAGTCAAAAGGAAAAGGTCTTTTGTGCTTTTATAGACTTTAAAAAAGCCTTCGGTCGTGTCGATAGACGGTTACTATGGTACAAACTCGGAATAAGTGGCTGTAGCACCCGAATGCTAAATCTCATAAAGTCAATATACGATAAAGTCAATATCTGTGTAAGAAGTAATGGACATTATTCTGATTTTTTTCCAAAACTTTGTCGGGGTCAAACAAGGAGAACCATTATCTCCACTGTTGTTTTTATTCTTTATCAACGACCTAATGGACAATTTATACACCGAAAATAAAGATATTATAGATATCGATGGGTTTTTTTATCTTCCTAATACTCTTTGCAGATGACACTGTACTATTTGTCAAATCACAAAGTGCACAGCAAAGTTTGTTAGATAAACTTTATATATATTGCAACAAATGGAACATTGACGTGAACGTTGATAAAACAAAAACTGTAGTATTTCAAAATAATTGGCGTAAATTCGATTACCAATGGAAATTTGGAAATGCAAAAATTGGAAAATGTTGACTCTTATATTTACCTCGGGATTGTATTACACCGCAATGGAAAGTTCAATTTTACTCAGAAAAGGCTGTCCACGCAAGGTTCTGCGGCCCTATATGGATTATTGAACTCTTTCAAATCAACTTATATGTCAGTCAAACAGAAATGTGATATGTTCGACGCAATGTGTTTACCGGTCGTATGCTATGCTTCGGAAATTTGGGGCTTCCATAGAGCTCCGGATATAGATCTTGTGCATAATAAATTTTTTAGGTTTGTGATGCATGTTAAAAAATCTATGCCCATTGATGCTATGTTAGGTGAATTAGGCCGAGTGCCACTATACATTAAACGCAGAGAACGTTTAATAAAATATTGGTTAAAAATATTAACTCAGAATAGGGATAGCATCATTTATAAAGTATATATTATGTTGTGGCACGATGCAAATAATGGTAAAAAAAATTGGGTGTATAATATCAAAAATCTAATATGTAGTTTAGGGTATTCTGAATGTTGGTATAATCAAAACCCCAACTTTATCAAATTTAATATATTAAAACAAAGGTTACATGATCAATATATACAGCAGTGGCAAAAATCTGTCCATAGCCAATCGAAATTAAGATTATATAAACATGTCAAAACTAGTTTTAATATGGAATTTTATGTAAACTTTTTATTTCAAAGCCATTCTAGCTTATTGGCGCAAATAAGAAGTGGTTGTCTAAAGCTAAATGTAGAAACTGGTAGATACCAAAGTTTGGACAGACATCTTCGTCTATGTCAATGTTGTAATATGAACATAACAGAAGATGAATATCATTTTGTTCTTGTTTGTCCTGCTTTTAGCAATATAAGATTACAATATTTGCCATCATATTATAACCACTGGCCTAATATACATAAACTTTATTATATACTAAGTTCCAGCTCACCACTTTTGTTATCAAAATTATCCAAATATGTTTTTCATGCATATAAATTAAGAAACCAAATCATTGGTAATGTATCTTAATTTTATAATGTTATAATGTTTTTGTATATCTGTACCTGTATACATTGTATGTTATTTATTCTGCCGCTTTCTTTATAATTGTATTTAATGTTTGTGCTATAAGCTTTATGTTAGATTGATGCAAAAATAAAGTTACATACTATATGAATACATGTACTGCTGTCTCACATGGCGCTCGGCATTATGAAGAAAGACTATCGACTGTTGTGACAAGCCTGTCAGTGGCATGTTGACTTGATGAGTTGACACCTTAACAAACATCGCTCTGGCGGTGTGCGACTACAAAGCTGATGATAAGACACACTTGTACATCTCATGCACTTTTTCTCAGATTAATTACCAGAGATTATTCAACTTTCTTTTGTTCAAATTGGCTGAAAACTTGCGGATTCGACATTAAACAACATTAAAACCAAATTATTACAATTTATCCTTTCCGACGGAATGTAAATGCATCAATGACAAATTCAAAAAACTTTCAATAACAATATAATGTGCTCATATTTCGACTCACTCAATAAGTAAGCCTAGAGGCGTCTAGCTCCTTGATATGAACTGTTCTATGAATCAACGTAATTGAAGATTGCATAAAGATCGACTAAATGCACATCTTAAATGAAACCGGAGACCAAAATTATAATAGTAATAATAATAATAATAATAAACATACGAATTAATTTTACATTTATATACATTCATGTAAATTTTATGTTTTTATATTTTGATAAAAATACTTCCACAATTTTAGATTTAAGTATCACTTTATTGTAAAGTCATACGTACAGATACTATGTACAAAATATTTTAACAATTCAATTGACAATATTTCAAAGTTTAAGATCATATTTAATATACAAGTTAAATATATTACATGTAAAACACCATTGCTAAGATGAGAGAGTTTGTATGTAACCAGAAATTAAATGCCTATATAAATAGTGAATTTTTAACATATTACTATTACAAACTATTATAACAAGCATTCCTTTAGTAAATACATTAATACTTAAAAAAAATATAATAATAATAATAATAATAATAATAATAATAATAATAATAACAACAACAACAACAACAACAATAATTATAATAATAATAATAATAATAATAATAATAATAATAATAATAATAATAATAATAACAACAACAACAACAACAATAATTATAATAATAATAATAATAATAATAATAATAACAACAACAATAATAATAACAACAATAATAATAATAAATATTATAATATATGCATGGCTATATATTAAAAATATCATATATATTTTGCAAAAGGTCGGTGGTTTTCTCCGGGCACTCAGGTTTCCTCTATCATCCCTGAATTGAATCTTGGCTAGGGGGTAAGACTATATATATAGTCATGATACTAAATATACAATGTACGTAACATCAGTATATATGATAATGTGTTTTTATGTCGACTCACCTGGAAATAAGACGGAAAGTGTTTCAATTTTTAGATCCAATCAAATTCAGTTAATTAGTTAACAAGAAAACAAGATGAATAGCTTTTGCAAAAAGAACTCGTTGATAATAATAATAATATTAATAATAATAATAATAATAATAATAATAATAATAATAATAATAATAATGATAATGATGATGATGATGATGATGATGATGATGATGATGATGATGATAATAATAATAATAATAATAATAATAATAATAATAATAATAATAATAATAATAATAATAATAATAAAATTAATAAAAAAGAAGTATCAAGAACCTACTTAAATAAGAAAGATCTTACTTGAGAAAAAAGGGCTGTAGAAATTGGGGCAAGGTTCATCTTATAAATCTATGTTAAATCTAGCATCGCCATTTTCTTTAAAGCTTGTGCGTTAACAGATCAAAAAACTTTTCACCGCTTGTGTTCAAATCCCATTCGAGATTATATTATAGAGTATTGAACTTTGTCAACTTGCTTGCCGAGGATTGATGATTTTCTTCAGACACTCCGGATTCCTTTATTATTCACGAACTGACCGTTTCGATATATTTACAGAATATTTTTATTGGGAAATACAATACTCTACACAACCCTTTTCAGCAAGTGTTAAAGTAGCAAGGTGCAGTAGTGGTTTTTCATCTTCTTAACCCTAATTTTCTTCAATCGCTTAATCTTTAAGATTTATAACAAGTCAAAAATAGCTTAACCGTCTAAAGTAAACAATTTTTCTTTTTTCAAAATGTGGGTATCGCTTACCGAGTGGTCTAAAGCACGCTACCCGATCAAAGTGCCTCTCACTGCCTAGGATCGAATACGGCTCGAGTAGAATTTAGTGTGTGAAAGTTTATCAATTCGTTAGTGTGTGTGTGTGTGCGTGTGTGTGTGTGTCCGTGTGTGTGCCCGTGTGTGTGTGTGTGTGTGTGTGTGTGTGTGTGTGTGTGCTGCTTTTCCTCCATCATTTTAGAACAAACCATCTTGATATTATTGAAAAAAAACTTTACTGGGACGTAACACTCCATTTGTTTATATATTATCTTATTTTAATTTTTAGATAAATTGTTCAATAAAAGTCAAGTTTTAATAAGCATAATGAATTCAATGAATAAGACATCTGTAAAACAGACAAATTGATTTTTCATGTGTTAAATGTTTATTTCTTTATACTTATGTTTCATATATATATATATATATATATATATATATATATATATATATATATATATATATATATATATATATATATATCATAGTGAGGAAAGGTCTATTCAATTTTAACATATAAAAGAATATAGACATGTCCTGTTGTTTATGTATATTTCATTGCCTTTGTAACACGTGGGCAACAAAGACAATACATCATAATGTACTTTACAACAGCATAACTTAGTAATGAAAACATTACAATTGATACAAAACTGAAACAAAAAAATATTTCACAACAAACATGACAAAGAAATACCAAATTTGTAATCAAAAACAAGCATTTGACAACAACAAGCTAAGCGCAACACACATCAATATTAATATAAACAAATATGTAACTGATAAACGTTATTGACAAATGCAAAAAAATACAAAGAACAACACAAAATACAGAAAATGTGTAACAAACTATAGTCAAAGCCACCAAGAACACGACACAATACATATTAAAACATCTGAAAAAAAAAACAAGTATTTAAAAACAGCCAAAGCAACCTAGAACACAGAACAATAATAAAAAAATAATTTGAAATTAGATTTGCATTAGACAATAGCAAACCGACCAAGAACACAACACAAAACAGACAAATTTATCGCAGAAAAACATGCATTTGAAACATCCATACAACTAAAAACAAAACGCATTACAAATAAATTTGTCTTGGAAATACATAACAGCAAAGACAACCAGGAACATAGTATATTACAGGCAAATCTGTATCTGAAAAACATGCATTTGACAACAACCAACGGAACGAAGAACACAAAACAATACAGGCATATTTATACATGAAAAAACGTGCATTTGATAACAGCTAAGGCAACAAAAACGCGACACAATAAAAAAAAACAAATCAAATATAAATAAAAAACATGTATTTGACAAAAAACAAGACAACTAAAAACACAACATCATACAAAGTTATAACCGAAAAACTTGTATTTGACAACAGCAAACGCAACCAAGAATACAACACAATACAAAGATGTACCTGAAAAACGTGTGTTTGGCAACAAACAATGCAAACAAGAACACAGGACAATAAAAACAAATATGCATTTATATCATATATTCAACAACAATAATGACAACCAAAAACCAAACTGAAATACAAACATATATAAGCCGAAAATCACGTATTTGACAACAACAAACAAACAAAAACAGCACAATATAAACAAAAATGTAACAAAAAAAATGTACGTGACATTAACCAATGGAACCAACAACACAGCGCAATACAAACAAATGAAAAAGAAACAACAACCAAAACGAGACAATAGGTTAAAACAGATATTGGTACCAGCGATTCTAAATTTCCCGATTCGGGCACTGGCGTGTGGTTATGGTAATAATAGGAGGTTCGTTTCTACATTCCTATCCTCTCTAAATTAGCTAAGCAATCAGGAAAAAGTTTCTATGCATTTGTATATGCACATGTATTTAGTAACTGACAGACATGGGGAACTTTTTAAACACATTCCCTTAAAGCACCAAATGGAGAATGAAAGGCGTATTGGTGTTTTACTGGACTCATTTCAAGATTTGTTTTTTCTTTTGTCACGGTCAGTTCTAGGATGGTGGGGGAACCTGAAGTACTCCGGAAAAATTAAGCAAGCGTATTGACAATCTTTCTTACATTGGGATTTGTCTCGAGTGGGATTCGAACATAGGCAGTGACAGGCATCTGGTACCATTGGACTATCCATGCCAAAAGCATATATCGTCAACATACGGGGAACGTTTAACAAGGTGTTTTCAATACGTTTATAATATATGCTTTCTACATGTTTTCGATATTTACTACAAATGATGACCATAATATGACGTTTTCCTTACTTATAAAAAACTTTAATTACAAACTGTGGACAGTTTCTTTTGTTTCAGCATCATAAGAATTTTAATAGCAAAATTTTGTACAGAAAAAGCCCGTATAAATTTTGTGAAAAATATAGTTTTTTATAGAGAAGTATTTTACAAATGGTCCTCAATATATTTTTGCTCACCTCATGGATAAAAGCCTTGATATTACTTACACAGACAACGAAATAAAACGAATTAAAACGCATATAAAAGTTAAATCAAAGACAACATCTATTGAAATATATTTAACTTGCAAATTACACTGTATATAATATTCTCTGTTAAATCTATTCATATTTATATTGAAACTTAGAATGCATCCACTATAACACAACATGTTAGCTTAACTTCACTTGTAAAAGTAGTATAGGCAATATATTTTTTCATAATTATAATTTCATGAAACATTTTAGGTATAAAAAGATGTATATCACGATTAATTTAGAAACGATAATGCATCCTCCGAGCTATCAAATTCTTGGGATAAATTACTGACCATGATAGTAAACCCACTAACATGTTATCTTTTTAACTATACCGCTTTATTTCATGACAACATGAGCATTTGTTTCGCTTTCGTGATATAGTATGAAGTATCACTCTTTATCAAAATAATTGTTTATTAAATTTAAAAGCTAATAAGATATACTTATTAGGCGAGGCTACCGATCCGCTTTTCTCTAGATAAACTTGAATTAATGTCTGTAAAACAAACAAGAATGTTTGTTTAAACTCAAATTTTTCAAGTTTTTAGTAATGGTTATCATTCTTCAGAGTATTTTGTATTTCACAGAGTGCTCCATTCAAAATGGAATTTAAGAGTTACCGAAGAATGGCTACAGGTATTGTGTATGAGATCACGTGACTGTTGTTTGAAACGTTGATGTCGGCTGATCTACCAGGGCGTAGCTTGTTGTAGCAATTGTTGATGTGTTCCGTTTATCACTGACCATTACTCGACGCTGATGCCATTTTCTTTTCAGTACCGCTATCACCTAATTAAAAAAAAAAAAGATTTATTATAAAAGTGAGGTATTTGGTTGTTTGGGCGATATATATATATATATATATATATATATATATATATATATATATATATATATATATATATATATATATATATATATATATAAAAGTAAAAGTATGAAGTCAAAGATATTCAGGCAAAACATATGAACGATCATTTTATCATATATTTAAATATTTAAAGACATCTCCAAATATTTAAATATGTGATAACACAACCGCCAATAGAAAAGGAAATCAATATAGACTGGTCTCCTCTCGTGTTTCATATCTAAATAGAAACCTGTCGATCCGTCACCATTTCCGTCGTTCGAGAAATCGAAA
The DNA here is from genome assembly GCA_029721355.1 of Tegillarca granosa. Lineage (NCBI taxonomy): Eukaryota > Metazoa > Mollusca > Bivalvia > Arcoida > Arcidae > Tegillarca > Tegillarca granosa. The sequence continues at coordinate 22,028,312 of CM056608.1, forward strand.
GCTCAAAGTTTTTAACTTAACAAACAAAATGAAAAGCGGTCACTAAAATCAAATTATATCTTTGTATACATAATTTGATCTACAGGGTTCTAGTTTTAAAACTCGACTGTGAACTGGCCTTTTGTATTAGCAAATTGATGTCTAGTTGTGTAGCATAAATCTTTGTTGATTGCAAACTCGCACTGGACTCAATGGATTTTTTTTTTTTTTTTTTTTTTTTTTTTTTGATGAACCTTAAGGATTAATCTAAATACAAGCTCATGTGGTGCGTGAGTTTTGTGTATTAAGTATTAATGCCCGACTTTACCAAATGCGCTTTATTGGTAACTTTATAGTGCTAGAACACTTGGTTACATTATTGCAGATAAACTACACAGTTTTCTTTTGAATGTTTTAAAGCTGCATTAAGTTTTTCAATTTTCTGAATTTTTTTTTTTAAATAGATAACTTCCAATCACGATCCGTGAGATTCATTTTCTAAAATTCTATTCCTTTTAGCTGTAAATAAACGGAATCCTCTTACCGGTTGGTCAATGTTTAACGATGATTATTATGAGCTTGGAGCATGAGCACAGATGTACGGAAAAACCCATTAACTTGCATTAATTGTCCGTCATTAATATCCAGATGTCTTTGAAATGGTGTTATGTATTCCTTACTAAGACACAAATGGCAAATTCAACAAATTTCTGTGTTTAATTTATCGTATTTCACCGTTTTGAAAGTTGTGTTTAAATGACCCTGTTTTTTCATTACGTAACCATGTTCTAATATTAAATCACACATGCTACATCTCGCTGGGAAATTATTGCTGTTTTTGTATTTATTCGAGCTTTTATCGTTGAACCAAATGTAACATTGTTCATTATGAACATCATTAATTAGATTAGCACCGTTTTAACTTTTTCTTTGGTAAACTTAATGCAGCTTTAAAGTCTTGATTAATATTTCGAACGAAAAGGTTAATTGCCAGTGTACTTGGACATGGATGTTAAATTATACGAAAAAATAAATTTGTTTTTCAAAATCTTTCCGAAACCGCATTGGTGGAGTGGTTTAAACGTTATGTAGGTGTCTAAAAGCTGTGGATTTAACCCGATTGATCGCAAGTGAGAATTTAAAATAAGCTTGTGTTGTAAGACTTTACTCGTTGGCTTGATACAAGTATAATGGACTAAAGTTCTGTGATAATTACTTTTAACATTTCGGGAAAATGTTACTAACACTGTCGTGTACTACTTTTGAATGTATTATTTCATAAAAATGGTAAACTAACAGTTTTGATTTTTATGAAATAATACATTCAAAAGTACCATGTGCTACTTTCGATATAAAATTTTACTAACACTGCCATGTGCTACTTTTGAATATATTATTTCATAAAAATTCAAAAGTAGCACATGACAACACTGTTGAATTCTCTGCAAGTTCATTATGGTACAAACCCGATCATAAATTACTCGCACAAAAACTCACGCACGTGAACTTTTATAAAACTTTATCCTCGAGATAAATCAGGAAAAAAAATCGACTCATTATTAATGACTAGAGGATTGCTGCTGATGCAGCGTAAAACAACAATCTAACAACAACAAACAACCAAAACCATCTTACTCTCAACGCCTTGGTTCGAAAGCCGCTCCGGCAGTTTCTAGTGTAAGAAGTCCATCATTTCGCTTGTCGAAGTTCAGTGGTTTTCTTCGGACCATCCAGAATCCTGTTCCATCTAATGTACGAACTGACCAACTCAATATAAATGAAAGAATCTTAAGCTTGACTAGGGGTGTTCAACACCATTACCCACCCCTTCTACATAGAACATGATTACCTCTTACTTTTCTAAGATCCGATTGGGTAGAATTCGATAAATGGTGTTTTAAGTCCCAGCAAAGAATCTTTCACTTATATTGAGGCGGTTAGTTCAGGGATGGCGAAGAAAAATGGAGCGCCCGGAGAACCTTATTAAACGAACTGATAAACCTTTTCATACTAGAACATAGGCGGTAAGAGGCTTTGTCATCGTTGCGCGATAGACCATTCGGCCATCGAGATCACCTAAATGATCAAAGAAGTATAACTCTTGTTGTTATTTACAGATTTGGTTCTTACCTCGCTATTTAGGAAACAGTACATTATTGAAACAAAGGCACCCTGGAAAAAAAAAATTAAATGAATTACATGTGTTTCTAGATTCCATGTTGGGTATCGATATCTCCACCACGCTTCGTTTTAAGCAATATTTACTAATAAAATCAAAATTTTTGAATAATTTAAATTATTGAATTACATTTAGATACAGTTTTTACAAATCAGGATCCTGGAGCAAAAGTAATACTCTTATATTAACCATTTTCCCGTACATTTATAATATAATAATTTATAAAACATGACATTTAATACTACGTACAATTAAGTACAGCATTTAGTACAACACAATGAGAGAGAGAGAGAGAGAGAGAGAGAGAGAGAGAGAGAGAGAGAGAGAGAGAGAGAGAGAGAGATATGCATATATATAAATAAGATTTTATATAGCTTTTAAGTTTGACGAATGATATCATAAACATGTAAAAACACATCGCATTTTCCTCTGTTGTCAGTAAACTGTTTCCAGATAACAATACATTTAAATCATAATTTAAATCGTAATGACAATTCAAAGTTTCAATAGTACGACGACGCTTGTAGCGTGACGTGGTGAGATATATGAGAGTATGAGACACGTTTTTTTTTTTTTTTTTTTTTTTTTTTTTTTTTGTCGACGAAATAGCACCTAAATACGTACCTATTTAGTTTTGTAAATAATCTGTATGAACACAATTTATTAACACACACATACCCATGATGGAAGAAATGTGGCGTTTTTTTGCTTGCTACATTTCTCAATATTCCTTCTTATCGTTTATTTGTTAAACCACTGCCCCAACGATCGTTTTCTTTTAAGATTAAATTTGGAACATAATAGGAGTAATAAGGTTAGGGTGTCTTTCGGCCTGAAGATTTTTAATACGATAGAATGTCGTTTGTTGTGCTTTTTTAATTATCATTTTTTGTTGTCCATGGACCGGTTTGTTAATATTAGTTAAGACTGTGAACCCCCATCTATCTTATTACCTGTAACGATGTTGATAAAGCCATGACAATATTATAGGCATCTTCCAAATCTGAATTTATCACAGGCCGTATTGGTATCAACAGGAACTGTATACCCAGTAGTGGTATTAAAAATAACGTGGCTCGAGCTGTTTTTCTGAAAAAAAAAACCCATTTAATGATAGATATACTAGTTAATATTGAACAAAAATACATGTTTAATTTTGATGTGCCATATGTACACATTTCGGAAATTCATTCCTCATCAGTTACACTAGGAGAGAGTTGAATAATGAAGTCAAGAATATTTCACTTATATCGATACGTTGCCAGCTTTAAGCGAAAGTGCAGAAATTTTGCCTGTGCATTGCGCTGATGGCATTATACGTATAGTAGCGTTCTTTATCGTGCCACACCTATCGTGACACGGGACCTCGTTTTTTAACACTGGGGACCGAAAACGCTGATAGATAAAAAGGATAATCAAAACATTTCAAAATTAATGAATCCAAAGTTCTTAAATTGTATGAAGCCTGGAAAGCTGGAATTATTATTCTGGGAAATGTAAAAAAAAATTTGCACAACTGTAATGATATTATTCTTGATTTTAATTGCTCATATATATATATATATATAAATATTTACCTAGTTTGTGATGCTTCCGGAATCTGTCGAAGTTTTGTTGCCAAAAGTCTAACGATATTGCATAAAAATATCACATTTACCTGAAGAAAAAAAAAATCAAAAAAAAAAAAAAAAAAAAAAAAAAAAAAAAAAAAAAAATTAAACAATAATAATAAATAATTTTTTTTTTTTAAAAGGATAGATTCGTGTTATCGATTTACATGAAGCGGGCTATTTAAAACGAGATAACCCATATTCATTGATTGCAAGTGAGATAACCCAAACGAAATTCTATGTTACCAACTATTCAAAACCGTTTTAGTACGTGGCTAAGTAGTAAATCATTCGCTTATGGAGCTTGAGGTAGTGCTTTTCAAACCCCGACTAGGTCATTCATAGGATCATCATTAAAGATACAGCCTTGTGCTCGGCATTACAGAAACAGTATCATGACCGTTCCGGTGCAGGAATAATGTTACTCGGGAGCGATTTAAAAAAAATCGCCCAGAGAGCGTACAGCTAGCTACAAGGCAGACCTTTATATACACTCTCATACGTCACGCATACACGATTTTTTTTTTTTTAGATTAAATTGTCTTAGATCAATAATCTTGCTTTTGTCGCGAAAAGCTAAAATGCTGATGTGAAGTTAACCAACAATACAACAAACGAAACAAACAAGATGCTGATCAGCGGTTTTCTGAAGTTGCAACCATCAAACTGGATTCTGATTTATTTTGTTTTTGTTTTTTAAATTCAGAAAAATTTTCTGGCTATGAATTACATGTGAATACCAAAATCCCAAATTTACAGATACTTACGATCATTGATATTACTATTGGTGCAGCAAATATCCACTGAAACGCACTTTCATAAAGCCAACAACTGAAAAATAGTAACGAAAATTAATTACAGTACTCGTGATAGTACTGATTATCTATGATAGAGTACTGCTGAATGTAACAATAGTAATGGTACCGATCGAGTATTGGTGAAAGTACTAATGACCTATGATAAAGAACTGGTAAAAGTACTAATCAGGAATGCAAAAGAACTGCAGGTACCAGTCATGTATCATAAAGTTCTGGTAAAAGTACTAATAACCTTTGATAAAGTACTGGTAAAAGTGCTTATCATGTATGATAAAGTACTGGTAAAAGTACTAATTATGTATGATAATAAATAGTAAAAGTATTTATCACGTATGATTAAATACTGGGTAAAAGTACTAATCATGCATGAAAAAGTACTGGTAAAAGTACTAATAACCTATGATAAAGTACTGGTAAAAGTGCTTATCATGTATGATAAAGTACTGGTAAAAGTACTAATTATGTATGATAATTAATAATAAAAGTATTTATCACGTATGATTAAATAGTGGGTAAAAGTACTAAACATGCATGATAAAGTACTGGTAAAAGTACTTATAATCTATTATAAAGAACTGGTAAAAGTACTAATCAGGTATGAAAAAGTACTGGTACTAGTCATGCTTGATAAAGTACTGGTAACAGTACTAATCATGCATGATAAAGTTCTGGTAAAAGTACTAATAACCTATGATAAAGTACTGGTAAAAGTGCTTATCATGTATGATAAAGTACTGGTAAAAGTACTAATTATGTATGATAATTAATAGTAAAGGTATTTATCACGTATGATTAAATAGTGGGTAAAAGTACTAAACATGCATGATAAAGTACTGGTAAAAGTACTTATAATCTATTATAAAGAACTGGTAAAAGTACTAATCAGGTATGAAAAAGTACTGGTACTAGTCATGCTTGATAAAGTACTGGTAACAGTACTAATCATGCATGATAAAGTTCTGGTAAAAGTACTAATAACCTATGATAAAGTACTGGTAAAAGTGCTTATCATGTATGATAAAGTACTGGTAAAAGTACTAATTATGTATGATAATTAATAGTAAAAGTATTTATCACGTATGATTAAATAGTGGGTAAAAGTACTAAACATGCATGATAAAGTACTGGTAAAAGTACTTATAATCTATTATAAAGAACTGGTAAAAGTACTAATCAGGTATGAAAAAGTACTGGTACTAGTCATGCTTGATAAAGTACTGGTAACAGTACTAATCATGCATGATAAAGTTCTGGTAAAAGTACTAATAACCTATGATAAAGTACTGGTAAAAGTGCTTATCATGTATGATAATTAATAGTAAAAGTACTAATTATGTATGATAATTAATAGTAAAAGTATTTATCATATGATTAAATAGTGGGTAAAAGTATGAAACATGCATGATAAAGTACTGGTAAAAGTACTTATAATCTATTATAAAGAACAGGTAAAAGTACTAATCAGGTATGAAAAAGTTCTGGTACTATTCATGTTTGATAAAGTACTGGTAACAGTACTAATCGTGTATGATAAAGTACTGGTAAAAGTACTAATAACCTATGATAAAGTACTGGTCACAGTACTAATCAGGTATGCAAAAGTACTGGTACCAATCAGGTATGATAAAGTTCTGGTAAAAGTACTAATCGTGTGTAATAAAGTGTTGGTAAAATTACTATTCATGTATGATAATGAACTGGTAAAAGTACTTATCAGGTATGCAGAAGTACTGGTACCATTCATGTTTGATAAAGTACTGGTAACAGTACTATTCATGTAAGATAAAGAACTGGTAAAAGTACTTATCAGGTATGCAAAAGTACTGGTACCAGTCATGTTTGATATAGTACTGGTAACAGTACTATTCATGTATGATAAAGAACTGGTAAAAGTACTAATAACTTATGATAAAGTACTGGTCACAGTACTAATTATGTATGATAATTACTGGTAAAGTGCTAATTATATTTGATAAAGTACTGGGATAAAAGTACTAATTATGTATGATAATTAATGGTAAAAGTACTAATACCCTATGATAAAGTACTGGTAAAAGTACTCATCATATACATATTTACCATCAACCGGATTTAAATTGATATAAATTTATAAGAACCCAAATGGTAAACGGAGTGGAATATTATGGCACGATTAAAATGTTTGGAAATATTCGTCGAGTATACAATGTATTTTGATAAGGTATGGTGGCTTATTTCTGACATCGACATAATTTTGTCGACATAAAATTATCTCAACATGTCGACTTAATATCAAGTCAAGATATTATCATGGAAAGTTGTGATACTAAGGTGGCTTATTTCTGACATCGACATAATTTTAGTCGACATAAAATTATCTCAATCTTGACTAGTCGAGATAATATCATGAAAAGTTGCGATACTAAACTAAAAAGTTGAGATATATAACACGACATGCCGCGATACTTGTGTTCCAGAAGTTACAAAAAATAAGTCGCGATATCAAGATAATTATCAAGACTGGTCAACATAAGTATCGCGGTATGTCGTGTTATTTATCTTAACTTTTTATTCTACTATGGTGGCTTATTTCTGATATCGTATGGTGGCTTATTTCTGACATCGACATAATTTTAGTCGACATAAAATTTTCTCAACTTGTCGACTTAATATCTTGACAAGTCAAGATAATATCACGAAAAGTTGTGATACCAAAATATAAGTTGAGGTAAATAACACGACATGTCGCGATACTTATGTTGACCAGTCGCGATAATTATCCCGATATCTTGAATTATTTTTAATGCGGCAAGTCGTGTTACTTATCTCAACTTTTTATTTTAATATCACAACTTTCCATGATATTATCACAACTTTCCATGATATTATCTTGACAAGTCAAGATATTAAGTCGATATGTTGAGATAATTATATGTCGACTAAAATTATGTCGATGTCAGAAATAAGCCACCATAATATCGACATAATTTTAGTCGACATAAAATTATCTCGACATGTCGACTTAATATCTTGACAAGTCAAGATATTATCATGGAAAGTTGTGATACCAAAATAAAAAGTTAAGATAAATAACACGACATGCCGCAATACTTATGTTTACCAGTCGTTATAATTATCTCGATATCTCGACTTATTTTTATCGCGACATGTTGTGCTATTTATCTCAACTTGTCAAGATAATTATTAAGTTGACATGTTGAGATAATTTTATGTCGACTAAAATTATGTCGTTGTCAGAAATAAGCCACCATAGTATTACAACTTTTCATGCAATTATCTTGACTTGCCAAGATAATAATTTTGAGATAATTCTATGTCGACTAAAATTATGTCGATGTCAGAAATAAGCCACCATACAAAATCATCCCAACAACTTGCAAAGTAAAAGGGGCTTCAATAAAATAATTTACATTAAAAAGTAATGCAATTGAAGGGAGGGGGAAGTTACAAAATGAAAGCTTTTTGGACCCATAACCTGACAAAGATCTAATTCTTACTGTAGGTTTACTGTTTCATCCACCTCCTGAACTGTAGCCCTCAATCCAGCATAAAGACTTATCAGAATGCAAGGTACTCCTGAAAGTAACAGTTCATTATATATATATATATATATATGTATATATATAAATATATATATATAATCAGCAAAATAATTTGCATGGACTATATTTCTGTCAAAAATCACCTTTTGCGGTCTAAAATGCACGTACTTCGTGGCTGTTACGTCTACTAGACTCCTCCAGAGGTACAAGTATATTGCAGGGATTTCTGAGTCATGAAATTAATAATAAAAAACAAAAGTATAACAATTGAACTGTTTTAAAATGATGTACATTTTTAATAATAATACAAAAACTTTGCAAGACAAACAAACCATTAAGCGCTAACGTGCCTTATTAAGTTTGCTTGTAAAGTTTTTGCATATATTTTCGTTAAATATTCCAAAAAAGAAAAATATATATATAAATTGATTTCGAAACTCAAAAATTCCCCTCTATAACACATGCACATCAGGGGGAGTAGACGCAACAGCCACGGAGAACTTGCACGTGCATGTTAGAAAGAGAACAAGATTTTCGACAGACATTTTATCCACAAATAACAACACATTTATTTTTTATTTATTTATTTATTTATTTATTTATTTATTTATTTATTTATTTATTTATTTTATTTTTTTTTTTTTTGATACTCAAATTACAATAATTATTTTTTAATATGGAATACTTTCACAAATACATTATGTTGATGAATCATTCTTGTAAAATCTCGCTAATGCGCTTTTTAGCCTTATCTCGAATGTAAAGAAATGTGAAGTGACAGCCGTGTTTGTTTACCTATGATTATATATAGTTCTGGATAGTGTATTGCATTATATATATATATATATATATATATATATATATATATACACGGAGTCGATTTATTGTCTATGCAAAAACTATCAAGCTTGGAGAAATGGGAAATTACATATGGCAAATGAGTGAGTGAGTAAGTGAGTAATGGTTGTTTAACGTCCCAGCCAAGAATATTTCACTTATATTGATACGTCGCCAGCTTTAGGCGAAAGTGCAGAAATTTTGCCTGTGCGTTGCGCTGATAAAAAGGGTTCTTTATCGTGCAACGCCTACTACGACACGGGACCTCGTTTATTTTAAATTCCCATTAGAAAGAACCGTGACTTTCATTTCGTAATGCTGAGTGCTTGGCAAAAAAACAGTCACTATCCATTTTCAATTCCTGGATCAGACCCGCTCGGGGTTCGAATCCACGACCTTCCACTTACGGAATGAGCACTCTACCAAGTAAGCAACCGCAGTGATCCTCGTGGCCAATGAAAAATATTTAATAATACAAACACTTACCCCATCCAATAATGAAACAGGCCATCAAAAGTTGTTTTCCTGTACTGAATGCTTTGACCATGATTGTGTGAAGGTATAGTCCTTCGCAGAAAACCCAGGCAAAGTTACACACCATAAAATAACTAGCGATGACATGAAGAGCTTTACACCAGGTCTGTAACAAAAATAATACTATTATCTTTGATATTTAATCTTAACTTATAACATGAGGCCCATGGGCCTTAACACTCACCTGAAAATATCCCTCCACCTTATTGCGCCCCTTAAGTGGACATGAATCCTTTATTTGTGCAAACCTGGAAGACAGTCACTGAGGCATGATGGTAACCGAGTTTCATTTAATTTGGCCAAGTAGTTCCGCAGGAAAATATTAAAATGTTTTAGTTTACGCACGAAGGACGACAGACGACGGACGAAGATGGATCGCAATAGCTTAACTGAGCTTTCAGGTCAGGTGAGCTAAAATGGAAAAATATCATTTGGTAATCTGAAGGTCGAACTACATGTAAGTCTGTATCAGAAGGAGTATTTATCTAACAAATTGGAAATATAACAAAATGCGCAATAGATGACTCGTTAGTTTTCTATTCTAGAGGTCCGACGTTTGAATTCCGTCATAGAAACATGTCATAATCCTAGGCACGTCACTTCTTTTCACGATGTTAATTTACTCGTTTTCAGCATCTTAATATCAGTTTGAAAGCGCACTTGGATGGAAAGTGAAGTGAGTAATAGTGATTTTAGCCCAAGACAAGATTCTCTCATTTATATCAAGGCAAAACGTTCTGTGATGAAGGATGAATCCAGAGTACCCCAAACAATTAATAAATAAATTAATTAATTAATAAAAGCACCGACCACT
>CM056608.1:22043624-22056124 GCA_029721355.1 Tegillarca granosa
TACATTTGACGGTCTTACACACGTGCAGGTTAAAGAGCCCTCCCTGCACATTGCCCTAAGCCTACTTCAAAGGTCAAAATTCTGCCACTTCCACTATGGTGACGTCTCGATATAATTTAAATATTTTTGACTGGAACCTAATACTCCATTTAAACAAATCAAATCTTTTATTGTGTTCATTTTATGTTTGTTTTATTGTATTCGTGCTGAAATTAGTTAATGCTCATTACATGTTAAAGCACATGTACTATCAATATCATTTTTGGAAAAACTGTCTCTTCAGCCATGATTCAGACGACAATGTGTGCAATATGAAAAATGGATTCGGGAGACCTCGGACCGGAACAAAGTTTGCGTGCAAATATCTATATATATATTGCACGCTAACACCTCGGAATTTATCGTTTTATCAGTGAAATATATATTGCTATATAATAATAGGTTTTATTGTATTCTATAGATAAAACAAACCTTCTGTTTTAAGTCCTGGTATGGCAGGACAGCTTGTTTTAGCGATTGTCCCGGCAAGGGTATAATTCCAACAACCTCCCAACTTGTCTGATGTTGCATTACAATACAGTAAGCCTACAATATAAAATTAATTAATTAAAATGAATAATATTCAATGGTTTAAAGAAAAAATATTAATTTAATTTTCCTAAAAGTCAAGTGTTTAAAAAGCTTATACGCGAATGTGATGGTGAAAGTCAAAGTCAAAGAAGCCGTAGATGGTTTGATTAGATTGATTATATGGGGTTTAACGTCAAGAATATTTCACTTATATCGAGACGACACCAGCTATAGGCAGATAATAAAGCTTAGGATAAGAGTACATTATGGTATTTTAAGGCCCAATCAAGACTCTTTGACTTATATCGAGGATTCTAATTCTGAGGTGGAGGAAGAAATCGGAGTGCTCAGAGACAAACCACGAAACTTCAGAAAGTGAACTGACTAAATCTCTCACATTGGGATGCACGATTGCGGTAGCTCAGTTGGTAGAGTGATCGCTCCGTAAGTGGAAGGTCGTGGGTTCGAACCCCGACCGGGTCTGACCCAAGACTTGAAAGTGGGTGGTGAGTTACTGTTCTCTCGCCAAGCACTCGGCATTACGAAATGAAAGTCACGGTTCTTTCTGATGGGAACTCCAAATAAACGTATACATATAATTTCGACGATTTTTTTAAATCTGCTATTTGTGAAGAAAGCGAGTGTGTATTATAATTTTAAATTTTAGAAATTTATAATCGACGATTAATTTAATTAAATATATTTATTTATTTCATTATTGTTAGACTTGTTGATTTATTTATAATTTTTATTTATTTATTTCGAATTGTATTCTGCCATTAGCAGAATTGTTAATTAATATTAAATATTAAAAGAAATATTTTAAACCTTGCACATACAAATCTCTCTCTCTCTCTCTCTCTCTCTCTCTCTCTCTCTCTCTCTCTCTCTCTCTCTCTCTCTCTCTCTGATGGAAGACAGACCCGCCTAGAGAGATTGTTCAAATGCCATTAACTAAATTAAATCTAATTTATCTATAATTGGATTGATATTATTTCGGATTAATTTATTATTTATTATTTCACGCAGAAAATTTTAACATTTAGGGCTGAGATTAGATATTTCCGTAAATGTCAGATTCTTGTTATTCTCAATCAATAGTTTCGGTTATAATTTCCAATGATAAACTTTAACTCTTTTTAACATAAAGTGGAACCAATTTGCCAAGTGTTCAAGAGCGCGGGCTTCAACTATAATCATGGTGCCTCTCCCCGACAAGTTCGAAATTTTCCAGGTTAGATTGCCGGTTTGCTGGCCAAAAATGTCTGTGTATCCAAGTTGCTTTTAAAATCATTGAACTGAATTATTGTAATCTTGTTAATGTAATGTTGTTTAACGTCGCATAAGCAATTTTGCGACGAGAGAAAGACTTAATCTAAGAACAAGTCCGTGTATGTGTGTGATTTGCAAGTGTGTATTATAGTCCGCCGTGTACTAGCGCACTAAGTGCGACATTTTGGTAAGGTTCTATCGCACCAAGTCAGTATGCCGCAGACAAGCATACCACTCCCCTAGTCCATTATCCTGGTACCAGGTGAACCAGTCGATACTCTATCCTCCTAATGCCGAGCGTAAGGGGAGGAAGCATTATCTCAAATTTTAAAGACTTAGGTATTACTGGCCGGAGTTCGAACCCAAAACTTCCGCTCTCGATACGGACGTTCTACCGCTTAGCCATCGAGGCGGTCTCGTTGTAATCTTAACCGAAGAATAGAACACCATTATTCCCAATAGACTCATACACAGCAGTGAGTTGGCGGTAATACTATTCATTTTACAAATCAATAGAATGCATTAATTAATATAAGTTTTTACTGATCAAGAAAATGCATAATTCATGCTCATTTTTTTCCAGATATAGACGAATCTGTTATCTACGTAACGCATCTGGTTGCACGACGATTGATGCATTCATCAGTTTTGAATTATTGATGTTAAAATATAATTATTATAGATATATCTAAATGTCATCAATTTCTGGTTTTGCATTGGAAATATTTTTAAGACCAGTATAACACTTCATAAAATAAACATTTTGCTAACTGTAATGCTTTGCAATAACTTTTAAGATTTTACAATTAAATAATTAAATAAGTCAGTAGATATTTTTATGTTTAAAACATGCGCAAATGTTGTCGACTGTTAAATCTTTCAACCAAGTTATAAAAAGTTTTTGAAAATTAATCAAGACGATTTAAATAATCCATTTCTTAAAACATAAAGCAAGCAAAATACAGAGGAGAGAGAGAGAGAGAGAGAGAGAGAGAGAGAGAGAGAGAGAGAGAGGGGGTAATAATATTCACATTTACAAACACTGTCATTACTTTTGCCCAAATTTTTCAAGCTTCTGATAAATTGTTAAAGAGGATTTTTATCTGCAAGCATTTCTCTTTGAGAACTACAAAGAGCCAAATTACAGGGCAAAGAGACTCAGTGGATCTAAATTCGTTGTTCTGGATATTTAAACGTAAACTTCAAAATATTGTCTGAATATTCATAATAATAATAATAATAATAATAATAATAATAATAATAATAATAATAATAATAATAATAATAATAATAAGAAGAAGAAGAAGAAGAAGAAGAAGAAGAAGAAGTTTATTGCATCAGCATAAAGTACATGCTATATCATACAAAACAATATAATGTGACAGCAATGGTAGAGAACAACATCAAATATAAGCAATAATAATAATAATAATAATAATAATAATAATAATAATAATAATAAATTTATTATTGCTCTTGAGTCACTTTGACCCATTTAACCTAGTTCTAAACAAAAACTTTGAAATAAAGCATTAAAGAATTAATTAATTAATTTTTCTCAACTAAAAAATAAAGAGAAAGTTAAATAGATTAATAAATAAATAAATAAATAAATAAATAAATAGTAGAAAATGATTTAAACATTTTTGGGTCAAGACCTTGCCATCTGACTCTTTGCCACATTTTGAAAGGCAATTAAATTAAATTACAGAAAACAAAGAAAATGAAAATCTAAATTGTGTTCTTTTCATTTAATGAATATAATGTCACTGGAAAAAAACTTACAACCTTTGTTAAAATAATTTTTAAGAAATACAAAAATAAAGGAACTAGACCCTAGTGGATTCAAATATAACACCAAACTTCGTATCAAACCATCGCTCTTGAGCCGCTGTGACCTAGTTTAAGTCGCTATTGTGACGTCAACGGTCATGAACATACTTGAATTACGCCGACATACCAAGCTCCGAAAAAGCGTCAACCTTCTAGCTCAAGGTACAATGTTGACCGCTCTTCTGAGCTTTCCGACCTACACACGCTCCTAAACAAGTCGTAGTTACATTTACCCAGTAGTTTTGGGTGATATGTTGAAAAAAAAGGTGTTGATGAAAAGCCCATGCAAACATGCATGTAATCTCTTTCGGTTTTAATTTTTTTTTTTTTTTTAGAATTTGTTGACATGCTGAAGGTCAACTGGAGTTTTATTAAATTACCACATGCATCTGTGGAATGTAGAACGTTGACACATATTATTTCTTATTCGTTTACTTAAACTGACTTGTATATTTCTTATGTTTGTATTTAAATATCTGATGTACCATTTCTGTCAATCAAATGTCGCAATCAGCTGTTCCCAGACTCCGTTTAGGTTATTAAGAATTACACAACTTTACATCTTAAAATTTTATTCTGAAGATGTCGACCTAATTTTTTAAATGTAGAGTTAGAAGTATTTTTTATCAATATCGCTTGTTGATTGATCGTTTTGCAAAATTTATCTTATCAATATTCATCAGGAGATTCAAAGATATTTACCTACAATTCAAGACACTTATATCGAGGTGTTCAGATCTGAAATGATGGTCATCTTGAGTGTCCAAAGATAACCTTCGGAAAGAAAAGTGACAATTATTTTAACTTAAGAAGATTGGTCCAAGCGGGATAAGTGCCTAAATGTTGAGAAACATGTAAGCCTGCACTTTAGTCAACTTTTTGCGTTGACTGTTCTGTCAAACGACAGAAATTTGATTTTAATATTTTAATCTACATTGTCATGTAGCTTAGCATTAAGAAACAGAGTGTTGACTGGTTCACAAGATGACAGAATAATGGACTGAGGGAGAGGCACGCTTGTTTGTGGCATACGGTCTCAGTGTGTTAGCATAAAATGTTGCACTGAGTGCGCTCTAGTGCAAGGCAGACCATAATACACACTCACATATGTTACACATACACAAACTTGTTTTCAATTAATCCAAAGATATTAATTACTTTCAGCGAATATCTGAAAAAATTGCTGATGCGATGTTAAACAACATTTGACTAACCAACATTTGTTTTGTTAGACAGAAATATTTTAATATTTGAACAAATCAGTTCTTGTACACGACGTTATAGAAAATATTAAATATTGATAAAAAAAAAAAAAAAAAAAAAAAAAAAAAAAAAAGAAAAATCAGAAAATTGAAAAATTTAATTTAGCTTTAATTGAAAACAAATTTGTGTATGTGTGACATAGGAGAGTGATAAAAAAAAATGTCAGGAAAATAAAGAAAAAGAAAAATTGCCTTTGATAACAGAGAGCTAATCATACGATGAAGGATGTTGTATCCATGAAGAGAACTTTTAATGTTTACGACCAACCCCAAAGTAAATCTTTATCAAGAATAATTCAATTGGAAACCTTTTGACCTGATTCTTAAATTTTCTGTTAAGAAATTGCTTTTTTATTAAGATAACGCCCCTAAAATTAGAATTTATTAGATTTACTATAATTGAATTTGATTTATACTTATATATATATATATATATATATATATATATATATATATATATATATATATATATATATATATATATCATAAAAAGTTTGAAACCCCTTTGATACACAAAGAAAGACGCAAAATGCTTGATCATTTTTTCGACTTGTGCAGTCTTAATTTGAACAATTCTTTGTTCAGTGGCATTTTGGACCATCTGTACAAATACTTGTTTAAAAAGTTTTTTTTTTCTTTTTATCTATGGATTTGGTGTTTCTGTATAAAATGTATTTATTCTATTATGTAATTCTAAGCATTTAACCTTTTAATTCTTCATTCACACACACACACATATATATATATATAAGATATTTAGCCCATCTAACGCAAAACCTTTTTTCTACGTCAACATTATATAATTTCTTTATATCTTAGCCAGAATTTATTTATATGATACGCCATCTTAAATACTAAAATAAAATATATGTTAAGAGAAATATTCGTATTAATGACCACGCTACTTTTTCATGTATAAAAGTCAAAAGGGGACATAAAAAGATGAATATATTTATAATTTTAAACATTTTGGCAAGCTTTCATTGGAAGGCTATACCATTTCAAACTGTTTTTATCATATTTTAATTGCGTTATTGCACGCTGTTTAATCATAAACACTGAAACCTTAGCCATACTTAAAGATCCTTTCACTTAAGAGTATCTACGCAATAAAAATGGTTAATAAAAATTATTTTTTTATGATCGAGGCATACAATAAAGGTGCTTTATGCCAGATTAACATTACGGTATTAATTTGAATTGAAAATATCAAGTGAAATATATTACATGAAAGTGAAATATATTACAGGAAAGTACATTTTTGGCACCAAAAAAAAAAAAAAAATGTTCGAAAACATTATCAAATCATAACGAATGAAACAAAAATTTTCGGTCCGAATACTGATTAACTAGATAAAATATTTCAAAACTGAGTCACCTAAACATTCACGTATATATGTCATTTGCAGAATCATGCATTTTTAACCAAAACAAATATTGTAGAATTTTTTAAATTTTCATTTTTGTGAAAATTAAAATTCTGCACATGACATATGTACGCTTAGGTAATTAAACGAATAATTTTAAATAATAATAATAATAATAATAATAATAATAATAATAATAATAATAATAATAATAAATTAGTTTATTTAAGTGTCACACGTATATAAAAAAGAAACATTTAAAAGTCGCAGTACTAAACTCACCTTATATATATATATATATATATATATATATATATATATATATATATATATATATATATATATATCTGGCCACAATTGGTCTATGAGACACTAATCTTATATCAGAGAGAATATAAAACAGTTGTAGGTGTGCTGATCCGTATATATATATATATATATATATATATATATATATATTATAACAGTATATTGTTTTGCGTGCAAAATATATTAATAAATTGAGTAATTTAAAAAAAATACCCTACAGAGATAATCCACATTACATATACCAAACGTGTTCAGTAACAATCAGCATTAACTTTGGATCGTTATTTTTCGAGAAAAATATTTTCACATTTTGCTGTCGTCGAACAAAAGTAACTTATTTGAAAATTTTAGACCCAATATGTCCATAAAATGAAAAAATAATCAGTCTAAAGTGGGCTCAAAACTATCAAGAAGATATAGGTCCAAATCATTTAATAATAATAATAATAATAATAATAATAATAATAATAATAATAATAATAATAATAATAATAAGCCCAGAACGCATTCGTCCCTAATCAAACCAGAATTTGAAAGCTATTTGCTAATTGCTCTTCCTAAGTATATTTACATGTTTTTCCTTAAATTCTTTTTTTTTCCTTTTCTTTTTTTCCAAAAATCAATTTTTCTATTTCAAATATCGTTTAACAAAAATATAACAACGGAAAGTGCACTTCACTTTTTTAAGAATCCCAGAATCGACTACCTCGCCCATTCCGACCAAACATTTTTTATGGTAATCCTTTTAAAAATTTCGTCTAAGATACATTTTGTAGCTTTATATTAATCAGAGTTGAGTTATGGTGTTTAACGCCCCAGTCAAAAATATTTCACTTATATCGAGACGTCGTCAGCTTTTATGCAAAATTGCAGAATTTTTGCCTGTGCGTTGCGCTTATGGCATTATACAGTAGGGTTCTTTATCGTGCCACGCCTACCGTGACACGAGACCTCGTTTATTTTAAGTTCCCATCAGAAAGAACCGTGACTTTCATTTCGTATTGCCGAGTGGTTGGTGAAAGAACAGTCACTACCCACTTTCAAGTCTTGGGTCAGACACAGTCGGGATTCGAACCCATGACATCCCGCTTACGAAGCGAGCACTCTTCCAACTTTACCGCAGTGGTTATATATTTATCAGAGTAATCTGTTATACTTGGTCCGATGTTTACATTGGAAACCATAGTAACATATCAGTAACTAGCAGTTATTCTTGTCTTGCGCTGTGCAATTTAACCCCATCTTGCAATAATTAAATTTGTTCTAAAAATGCAAAAAATTGAAAAACACTGCAACAAGAGTTGCATTTAGTACTGCATTTAAAACAAAAACAATTACCATTTAAACCCTCATTACCTCATTAGAACCATTGATACAGTTGAGGTTCAGCAGGTATTTTTTCCTTAATTACAAATCACACGTGTCTTAAATATCTTATCAAATGGATTAGTGATAATTACACGTGTAATTAAACATATGAAGGAGAAACAGTAGGATATAAGTAACTAACCGATAAAAGGAAAATTTATGGTGAGCGATTGGTGCCGCCCGTTTCCAAGTTTCCGGATCGTTAGGTTGGTAGAAAGGTTGTATATTATTTTATGCAATAAAAATGCAAATTTTATATTTGTGATTTAATAAACATCTGAATTATACGTAAGGATATATCTATCAAGTTTGTGTGGTCCATGTAGGTTTCAGGATTTACCTGTTATTGTGGTTACTGGACTGACCTAGGCCTGTTATTGTGGTTACTGGAATGACCTAGGCCTGTTATTGTGGTAACTGGACTGACCTAGGCCTGTTCTTGTGGTTACTGGACTGACCTAGGCCTGTTATTGTGGTCACTGCACTGACCTAGGCCTGTTATTGTGGTAACTGGACTGACCTTGGACTGTTATTGTGGTTACTGGACCGACCTTGGCCTTTTATGGTGGTAACTGGACAGACCTAGGCCTGTTATTGTGGTACCTGCACTGGCCTAGGCCTGTTATTGTGGTTACTGGACTGACCTAGGCCTGTTATTGTGGTTTCTGGACTGACCTGTTATTGTGGTAACTAGACTGACCTAGGCCTGTTATTGTGGTTACTGTACTGAGCTAGGCCTGTTATTGAGGTTACTGCACGGACATAGGCCTGTTATTGTGGTAACTGGACTGACCTAGGCAAGTTATTGTGATTTCTGGACTGACCTGTTATTGTGGTAACTAGACTAACCCATGCCTGTTATTGTGGTTACTGTAATGTGCTATGCCTGTAATTGTGGTTACTGGACTGACCTAGGCCTGTTATTTAGGTAACTTGACTGATCTAGGCCTGTTATTGAGGTTACTGGACTGTGCTAGGCCTGTTATTGTAGTTACTGGACTGACATAGTCCTGTTATTGTGGTTACTGGACTGACCTAAGCCTGTTATTGAGGTTACTGGACTGACCTATGCAAGTTATTGAGGTTACTGGGCTGACCTAGGCCTGTTATTGGGGTTACTGGACTGACCTAGGCCTGTTATTGAGGTTACTGGACTGAGCTAGGCCTGTTATTGTAGTTACTGGACTGATATAGTCCTGTTATTGTGGTTACTAGACTGACCTAAGCCTGTTATTGAGGTTACTGGACTGACCTAAGCCTGTAATTGTGGTTACTGGACTGACCTATCCCTGTTATTGAGGTAACTGGACTGACCTAAGACTGTTATTGTGGTTACTGGACTGGCCTATGCCTGTTATTGTGGTTACTTGACTAACCTAGGCCTGTTATTGAAGTTACTGTACTGACCTAGGCCTGTTATTGAGGTTTCTGGACTCTATGCAAGTTATTGTGGTTACTGGACTGAGCTAGGCCTGTTATTGAGGTTACTGGACTGACCTAGGCCTGGTATTTAGGTAACTGGACTGACCTATGCAAGTTATTGTGGTTACTGGACTGACCTAGGCCTGTTTTTGTGGTAACTGTACTGTGCTTTGCCTGTAATTGTGGTTACTGGACGGTGCTAGGCCTGTAATTGTCGTTACTGGACTGACCTATGCCTGGTATTGAGGTTACTGGACTGACCTATGCCTGGTATTGAGGTTACTGGACTGACCTATGCAAGTTATTGTGTTATTGTGGTAACTGGACTGACTTCGGCCTGTTATTGAAGTTACTGGACTGACCTATGCCTGTTATTGTGGTTTCTGGACTGTGCTTTGCCTGTAATTGTGGTTACTGGACTGAGCTAGGCCTGTTATTGTGATTACTGGACTGACCTAGGCCTGCTATTGTGGTTACTGGACTGACCTAGGCCTGTAATTGTGGTTACTGGACTGACCTTGGCCTTTTATGGTGGTAACTGGACAGACCTATGCCTGTTATTGTGGTTACTTGACGGAGCTAGGCCTGCTATGGAGGTTACTGGACTGACGTAAGCCTGTTATTGTGGTTACTGGACTGACCTAGGCCTGTTATTGAGGTTACTGGACTGACCTATGCCTGTTATTGTGGTTACTGGACTGACCTATGCCTGTTATTGTGGTTTCTGGGCTGACCTAGGCCTGTTATTGTGGTTACTGGACTGAGCTAGGCCTGTTATTGTGGTTACTGCACTGACCTTGGCCTGTTTGTGTGGTAACTGGACTGACCTAGGCCTCTTAATGTGGTTTCTGGACTGAGCTGTTATTATGAACTTTGGGTGTTTGAACACTTATTCATAAATTAACAAATGGCATAGCAAGCGATTGTTTGACCACTATACCAGTAATAAACAGTCCAGTAGACGTAATCTTTATGCTGTCGCCGGGGGTATCGGTAAAACTCTCTAAAGTGAAACGTCATTGAGTTAAAGGACCAATTCCAAAAGTACCCAGGTGCCACGACATGGAATCTATTCTCTGTCTTGTTCACCTGTATAAGGCGGAACAAAAAATATAATTTAAAGAAAAAGGACAATCAATCTTGATGGACAAAATAACAATTTCCGCCCTTACAAAAAGATGAACAGAGACCAAATGAAATGCGAACTATTATAATCTTCGTTTTTCGTATATCTTACATGGTTTGTGTTTTTGGGGATCGTGTTCTAAGTAAGTTTTCGCCAAGGTGATGATTTTTTGTTATTTGTGGTGTAACAAGGTCAATGATTTTGCGTCTGTCGGTGCTATTTAGTTATTCTGTACTCAAAATCTCTTCTTTTTCATCGTATTTTGTTATGTAAAATCACCATAACAAAAAGACGAAATGGCACAAATCAGTTACCATAGAAACCAACTCAGTAAGCATATAAAGTATTTTACTTAACACCGTCATACCATCTTCATATTAACATTGTTATATGATATATAAGTGTTCACAAATAGTTCACATAGTAACCATATTTTAAAGTAATAAACCTATTTTCTATAATTTTTATGTTAATATGGGGCTCATTGATTTTTGAAGGGATGTGTTTTTGTCGTTCCAGTAAATGTTTTAAACGGTCAGATTAAAGAATGTTGCCAGCAACTTCGGCATGTTTAGTGGTGCTTTACAACACATGATGCTCAACCAGGTCTCACTATATCGTAATTATGAATAGTATGTTGAATAAAGTTATATCTTTTTACAGATATCAAGTGCAGGATTTCATAATACCATTTAAATCTTGAATGACCGATTTCTGCTTATCAAAGTCCAGTTTTTGTAACAACAACAACAACAACGAAATATCAATAATAATAATAATAATAATAATAATAATATGATGATGATGATGATGATGATGACGATGTGATAATAATAATAATAATAATAATAATAATAATAATAATGATATTGATGATGATGATGGTGATGATGATGATGATGATGATGATGATAATAATAATAATAATAATAATAAAACAATAGAAACAAAAGAAAAAATAAATCTTATTCGTTTCTATAATACATGCATGCTAAGAAAGCAAATCGAGGGCCTCGGTGGCAGATTGGTCTAAAGGGCGAACTTAAGGATTACAGTCGCCTCTCGAAACCTAAGTTCAAAACCCACTCGGTCAGATGCAAGTGTAAGGAAGTTTGTCAGTTCGCTTGACGAAGGTGGCTGGTGATTTTCTTCACCATCGCAGAATGACCGCCTAAAATAATGGAAAGAATCTTTCGCAGACTTTAAGTGATAGAATCTTGGGCATAAAACACCATTTCTCAACTCTACTCCTTTGGCTTTGGTATTTTGACTGCCTTACGGCTTTTTTGACTTTCTCCTCGACATGATCATGCAATAAAGCAATACTCGTCATGTTGATATATCAGTTTTCTAATTTATCAAATTGCAGAAAAAAGACAAGACCACGTGCCGTGTCATGATGATTTGATAGTTAAGTGTTTTGCTTATGTTAGTATCCTATCTCACGGGAACGATTTATTTAAATTGTTAACATTTTCTCCGCTATTTTCAAAATGACATTCTTTTTATAAGTTAAACACCAAATATTGGTAAGTGGAGATTTATTTTGTTGAAAATATCAGAGATAATATGATTTATTCATACGCTAACGGCCGTGATTGATCCCTTGGAACCTGCAATTTATCCCTTTAGATATGAACGGTCTTAACCTTTTATCAGATAAAGTAATTCCACACTTTTAGCAAATTAAACTTTGAATCACGAAATCGGAAAATAAAGGATACTAAACGCCTCGCATTTTTTCTTATATGCCTAAAGTTTTATGTATCCCATCTGATTCATAAAAAAGTTTTTTTATACACATCTAATTCTAGCAGATGCTTTCTCTGAGTTGAGAGTGGAGTGGAGTTATGGTGTTTTACGCCCAAGTCAAGATTAATTCACTTATATCGAAGCGGTCAGTTCCGGGATAGTGAGGAAAAACAGGTTCCCCGGTAAGAAAACCATCGTCTTTCAACATGCAAACTGAAA
>CM056608.1:22061124-22086124 GCA_029721355.1 Tegillarca granosa
GATCCCATCACTAAATTGAAGCAAGCTTTCGGTGAGTCAAAATTCATCTACTTATAAGGTTAATTATTACTAATTGGTCAGTTAGTACATGTAAGTGTCCTCTTTGAACTATTCGATCACCCACCAATGACTCGTTTTGTGTTCTTGGCTGCATGGACTACGGTTAGTTTTACTAAAAATATTTTGACCAGTAAATTTTGGTTTTGAGAGAAAAAAACATAAATATATCAAAAAAGAGTAAAATAGTGCAAAATAAAATCAATAACACCCTTGACAATCTGGAAATACTTGGTGTGTGTGTGTGTGTGTGTGTGTGTGTGTGTGTGTGTGTGTGTGTGTGTGTGACAAATAGGAAAATCTTAGTCGAATAAAAGCTTGATTTCATTACAATTCGCAATATAGGATAACATTTCGACAATCTTTGTCGCGCGGTATGCTTCTTTTTTGTCCCTTTGTTTTCTACGCTTTATTGTAAGCATATTTGAAAACATTTTTGTAGCGTCATTGTGACAAACTCATGTTAAATTTTTTGGGATTCGTTTATTCAATCATCTACATGTATAAAAACAGGTGTGGCGAGAGTATCTTGTTACATAAAGGATATACATATGCATGTACGAGTAAATCTTAACAACATAATAAAATTCTGACAAACGAAAAACAACAGTAAAAATGTTGTCAAAGAAATAGAAAAAGAACAAGATATATAAATGGGGAAAACACAGAAAGAAAAGGGCAAATATTTATGGAAAAATACAAGAGAATAAAAAGGCATAGAAAAGTAAATGACAATAAACAGATATTTCAGATGTATTTTTGTTCTACACAGGAGCTAATAATATACAATATAAATTGAAATTATAATGTCAAAAAAAGGTGAAAAGAACACGTGTACATGTATGTATGGATGTAAATACAAGTTTTTTTCTTCTTGCATTGAATTAAATATTCATTCCATGATGTTCGTCAATAAAATTGTAAATCAAAAACAAGATTTACATAAAAGACATTTACTTTATTCCACTGTATTGATTTGTCAACGAGTTCAAATCAAGTTCATCAGCGAACCACGTGACTAATACTTCTTAGTGTTTGAACATCGCAAACACCGGAGTGAAGTCGTTTTACCGGAAATAAACGGAACAACGTGTTTTTTACGAAAATTGTCGGAAAATGTCGTTTTTACGGAAATTACCAGAACATAATCATTCTTTAAGGAAATTGTCAAAATTGTCGGTTTTTTACGGAAAATGTCGAAATTCTGTCTTTTTTAAAGGAAAACCGTCAACGAATATGTTCAATGGCCATGATTAATGGAAATAAATGGGGTATCTTATGAAACGCTTGCAAATTCTATTTGTGCACTGTAGCATTTGCACATTTAGACCTTTACACGGTATAAAAAAAACAATATACGGTCTAGTTCAAACTATATATTTTTTGTATATTCTGACAAAAATACCTATATCTGGGCTATGAATTCAACATTTAGTACAAAACTGTAAAAAAGGAATCCTACTTGACAAAATGGAAACAATTATAACATAAAACCCGAATACATGGTTTAAAAGTTTGGAAAAAAATAGCAATGAAAGCACACCGAGTTAGTTTTTATATCTTCGTGTAAACCGAAAATCTAAACAAGTTTTAAGACAATATATTTTTGTCAGTTTTACCTCTCCGCCTTGTAAGTGGAAAATCTATAAAAACGGAAGATATTACCGTTTTGTACAGGGTTCTGTGTACGTAGAAACTATGTTAGAATATAGCCTTTTGTATCTGTTTTGTTTCAAGTACTATAGACAATTATTTATCATAACATAAGTAGTTTTATAGTCTTTTATATGTTAATACTTAATAACATATGTCAGCTACTATTTTATACAAAGATGGACTGACCTTTGAAATATGTTTATACTTATAATATAAAAATATAAGAAAGAAAAATGTAGCTAATATGTGTACTTGGTAACAACAACCAATACAACCAAGAACACGATACAACTAGAATGTATACTTGCGAGCAAATATATGTTTGTGTATCAGCAATTAGTGGGGGGACACTTTAGAGTATTTTGCCTCGTGTGTTTATTCAAGTATTAACGTTTTTTAGGTTACTAAGTGTGAGAATCTAGAATGAACGAACAAATAGTCCATAATTAGTTTAATTCAAGGACATGCCCTTAGGGTGTATCTGTCACAATAGAAATCCCGGGTTGTTGTCTTAACCGGATTTTTCCGGAGTCGTTCCAATTTCCGAAAAACGGCGAGGAATCGAAGTGTCAATTCCTACCAGATGACAAAATTTAACCTGATCGGATAAGAAACGAAGGAGAAGATCTCCTTAAAATCTGTCTTGAGTAACAACAAGATGTTTGCTGATACGCAGATATAATAACTAGTAAATGACAAATTAGCTGAATAAGACAAAACAAAAAAGAACAAACACGTAGAAGCTGACCACTGATGATAAAAAATCCCAGGCTTTGGAATAACAGTCCAGAGTCGTGGTACTCTAAGAGAGCCCAAAATAATCCTCCGAAGATACCGCATTGAGATGGATGGAGCAGTGGACAGGGTGGTTCCATATCGGCTCAGAGTAGGGGGGGGGGTATAATTACATACATATGTTGATTTGAATTTGAATTTGATTTAATGGGGTTTTATGTCCCAGTCAAGAATATTTAACTTATATCGAGACGTCACCAGCTACAGGGGAAGTGGAAGAAATTTTTATCTTTGCAGTGCGTTTAGGACAATGGGCAGGGGAGGTTCTTTAGCGTGCCACGTCTGTCAACAATAAATGACCATAACATTGCGAAAGAACAGTCACTACCAATTTTTCAAGTCTTGGTCAGACCCGGCAAGGATTCAAACCCCGACCTCCAACATACGTTGCGAGTACATTCGTATGTATTTTATAGCCTTCACAAGATACGCAATGCATCAGATTGAATCTTATTGGACAAAAAGTGCTATAATATATGATATTAAGAACGTTAATTATGAATCTCGATTTTTCTGTTAATGAGAAAATGGTGCTCAGTTTTGAGTAAAGGGAAGTATATGTTAATACAAATATATATATTCTAATTGCTATAGCCATAAAAATAAAAATAATACAGATTAATTAATTAATTCATTCATTCATTCATTAATCAATTAACTAATTAATCAATAATACGACAAAATGCATTTCATGGAAACTAGCCATTGCATACTGTTATGAGGACGTTGATTATAAAACACAAAATTTGTAAATGATAAAATAATAAGTAAAATTTACAATTGTATAAAAATATATGAATCCATTGCTTGTGAAAGAAAAAACGCCATGGATATTGTCAAACAGTCTGTTACTTAACAATCTATTTTGTCAAAATGCAGATGCAGCTGTAAAGGTTTGAGATACCATGACAACGGAAATAATTTTTACGTATTTTTCATTGAATCTTGAATGTTAAAAATATATTATGAATAATATCATAAAGCATGTTTTGAATGCTAATAATATATTATTAAAGCATTTTTTGAATTTTATCAATTAATGCATTCATAAAATGTTTATAAAGCATTTTTTGAACGCGGATATTATATTATGAATATATTCATTAAGCATTTTTTTTTTAAATTTTATCGTTAAAAACATTAAAAAAATGATTATTGTCATAAAGAAATTTTTGAATGCGAATAATATACATGTATTATGAATAATTTCATAACGCTTTTTTTTAATTTTATCGTTTAACATTCAAAAAATGCTTATTGTCATAAAGCATTTATTGAATGCGAATAATATACATGTATTATGAATAATTTCATAAAGCATTTTTTTTTAATTTTATCGCTTAATACATTGAAAACATGAAGCATTTTTTGAATGTTTTAAACGATAAAATAAAAAAAAAATGCTTAATGACAATACAAAATAAGTTAGAAAGTTTACATTTTGCGGTTTTCTTTTCACTTCTATTTATTTGGTAATTCAGGAATTGAATTATATAACCAAAATAGATAAAAAGAAATAAAGACAGAAAAATAAACAATTCCAATATTGTCACTTTATGAACTTGCCAAACAGATATTTGTTTGGACATTACGTGAAAATCGAGATTTTATTATACTACTGAAGACATTTTCCTCATATCTGGAATGTGTTTGACATAAAATCTATATGTTTTAATTCACCCATACGCCGAATATGAATATATAATATATTGCTGAATGTCTATCAAAAACGCATTGTTCCCTAGATGTGAATATTGTGCAGAGGAAAATTATCCAAATCCTGAGGCCCAATGATGTGGTAATATTTCCATCGTAATCGTTTTATCTTCTTTATGGTAGATCTAATTTAAATCGGTGAATATATGCTTTATATAAAAAAAATCTTAGAAGTGTCTTTTTATTTAAAATTAAATTTTAGATTGAACTATGGAAAAGTTTGACATCGAAAACACCAGTGTAGTGATCTAAACGATTTCTTTAAATATGAAAGAAATTTAATTTTTCACTCAATAGATTTTAAAAAAAAGTGGGGGGGGGGGGGGGGGGGTAGGGAAATTAAAAATAATTTCTATAATTAATAATTTTTTTTTTACTTTTAAAATCAAAATATTTGGTAAATATAAAACTGAAAAATTTAAAACGAATAGGAGGGAAACGCGTTCTATATTATCAGATTGGGTATTTACTGTTTCCGTATCTATATACATAAATCTTTAAAAGATTAAACCCAAGTTCTCAATATAATTTACTACACGCTTTGTGAATACAATGATAAAACTAATGATGATTGTTGTTTTTATGGTTTTAATTAACGTCGCGTCAGCAAATTTCAGCTACTCTAGACAACGGCAATGCATAGTAATCAATCTCTGTTGATTGATTTGAGAACGCGTTCGTGTATGCGTAAAATGTGCGAGTGTACATCTGGTCTGCCGTGTACTAGAGCGCATTTAAGGCGACGTTTTAAAAAGGTGCTAGTTCACTGAGTCAGTATGGCACAGGCAAGCATACGACTCAGCAGTTAGTTATTCTGGCACCGGGTGACCTGGGCTTTTGATGCCAAGTGTCAAACGAGAAGCAATATCTCTCAGAGCGTACAGACTCATGATTCTATAATGCACCGGAACTATTCTACAACTTTTGCAATTAGTAATGTACAGTATAATGTTATATTAAACAAAGAAAAATTAATTTAAACAATATTTTATTAAATATAACAAATACATGAAACATACATACATACAACAGCAAATATAATGGATTCTGGAACAAGAGTTGCAACTCTTATACAAGCCAGTTTCCATGAAGTTCATTAATTCAAACTTTGATGTGGGAGTCTAATATAAGTATTTAAAAATAGTAATACTAATCATGTTTAAACAAAATGGAAAGGAAAATAAATGAAAGAAAAAAATAATAAAGGATACATTATAATATTATTTTGTAACCATGTAGGTTGATTGTGATATTGGACAACAATAATAATTCAATGTAGCAGTCGATGTTTGAATTGGATTATGCGTAAATATATCTTATACTGTAATACTTCATATAAATCGTTTTGATTTTATAATAAAATCCTGAACACATAAAAATATATCTTTGTTTTGGTCACATGTGAGTGCATTTGAACCGTAAAGAAGCAAGTTTTAATTCAGAAAAATTAATTCTATGCGTGTTCTGCATCGTGAGTTGCAAATAAAACAAATATACCAGTCCTTGTCCAAATGACAATCCCAAAAACAAAGTTAAAGCTTTGAAAGCTGGCAAAATTAGTTATACACGTGCACTTCCATCAAGAAGGGTAAGCACCTCCTGTCTAGGCAGCTACACCCGTCACGTGCAAGTCAATTTTAAAAATGAAAGGAACAAAGAACTATGGTAAGTCAAATATATCCAGTATAAGTTTGGATACAGTGACTACATACTTATCAACAATATTGTGATGGCGGCCATAAAACTTTTTAAGGGCCTTGATTAGCCTAGGTTTACAATATTCTTGCGTCAACAATTTAATTGTAAGCAGTTTGCTTCGTTGTAGAAAGTCCCCATAGTGGGAAAAGGCTCTACCATAACGCAAACTGAGAGAAACCCGTGAATCATTCCTACATACACGAACTATAATCACGCCACCAACCGTTACTCGGATAAACTAATTCATAGATTAACATTTCTACACATTTTACATTCTCTGATCAAATGTCATTTTTATTTATCTTAATTTTATTTATTTATTTATTTATTTATCTGCTTGTTTTTTGTTTTTTTTTTCATTTATTTTATTTATTTATTTGTTTGTTTGTTTTTTTTTTTATTATTTAGTTATAATTTTCTTTTTTTTAATATTCATCTAAAATATTTTTAATATTAAGTCATTTTCAAAAAACATTCAAGCATTTTTTCTTTGATAAATTCAAACTGCATCCAAAACAATAGATTTTAGTAATGCATTAAAAACAATTTATAACTACCACCTTGTGTCAACTTAACTCTCTCTCTCTCTCTCTCTCTCTCTCTCTCTCTCTCTAATTTATAGTGTTATACAGTAAATTTATCTTTAATTAGTCACAAATATTAGTCACTAAACAAATTAGTTTACAAATATGTAAACGTCAACAAGCATTAACGCTAAAAGTGACATCTTTATCTATCCATGGATTAAAAAAAGTCGAGACATCGCATTTTGATCACTATAAACTAACCAATCTTGTCACATATCGAACACGTAAACTTAATTTAAAACACTTCACCAAAATTGAACGAGTGACATTAATGTCTTAGTAATGTCAGGCGGTGTCAGGACTTAATATGGCTGCATAGACAAGGTGAGACAACTCGTCGGGCTTCCTTTGTTAAATTAAGATGTGTTGACTTTAAGACATATTGATTTTAATTCCTAAACAGCAACATTTTTTTTATCTCCGAGTGTCCGGTTATAAAATAAATGAAATAATTCCGAGTCAAGAAAATACTAGAACAATCTTTTTGCCGTAACAGTGAAGGCAGGGGTGGTAAAGTGGCCTAAACACAACACGCTTACTGATCACTGTCTCTCACCGCCTAGATGTAGGTTCGAATCCCGCTTGGATAGAAAATGTTCATCTGGTTTCAGGTTAATGTGACTGGAAGTGTGGATATTCTTGGCGGTGGCATACCGAGTCTATGAGCTGGCAGGTTTAAGACATCATGGGAGATAACTTTCCAAAGCAGATCACAACACACTAGAACTTCTCACTCATTAACAAACTTGTTCTAGAAATTAATGACCTTGCTCTAGTCGCAAAAAGCTAACAACTTCTCATTCACATTATAACTACTTCCGGCTTAGGCACTTTTCATGTAACCCTTCTCTCTCTTTTGGGTCCTTCGGATGAGACCTTAAAAACCGATGCTCCGTGTCACGGCAGGCGTGGCACGTTAATAATAATATCTTTATTACTTTGAATTTACATTCATCAGTATAATATTCAAATAAATAATATGTGTGAATGGTGACAAAATATAAGTATAACAATGGAGAATGAACCAATGGCAATTATTGTACAAGTTTAGAGCGGCACAAATAGGATGTTTTCAAAAATTTGCCCAAGTTACACAATTCTTTAACAATTTGAACACTTAATAATTGTAGTAATTTATAAGTACTTGGTTTCTTCCAATAATAACTTTTAATGTATTTGGTTCTATAATAACAATATAAAGGACACTGTAAAATGAACGTTAAAGAACCCTCTCTGCTCATTGCCCTAAGCGCACTGCAAAGGTAAAAATTTCTGCCACTTGAACTATAGCTGGTGACGTCTCGATATAAGTGAAATATTCTTGACTGGAACGTAAAACCCCATTGAATCAATTAATCGATCTCTCTTCTCTTTCTTTTCCAAGACATTACAACATGCACAGTTATCAAAGTCCCTTAAAAACATATAAAATGTATAATTAAATAAATAAATAATAATTTAAAACCATAATATGATTGTAGCACTAGGTTTTTTTATCAGTCGGGTTGAACAAAATATATCATGACGTTTGATAATAGAAAGTTAGCTTCTTCATTTAGTTTCAGACATAGAACATACACTAAATTAAGGCTTCCGATGCCGAATTTTGTTCTGTATATAAATTCAACATAGCACAATAAATGCATTATGAAATATACATCTTTACCAATGTGTTAAGTTCTATTTACCATTGAGTACAAATCATTAGCCGCACATTCAATTAATTACTGGTGAATCCTTATACATGTAATGCATTTAGTCAGTCAGGTAGATAACAATTTGATTGATTAATGTTATTTGATACATCGACATTTTCATCGATGTAATTTTATTATATGAGCGATTATCTCTCTCTCTCTCTCTCTCTCTCTCTCTCTCTCTCTCTCTCTCTCTCTCTCTCTCTCTCTCTCTCTTCTCTGATCAAATCCTATCCTAGATTCGAATCCCATTCAGGCAGAACCTAGTGTAAGAAAGTCTATCAGTTTGCTTGCGGAAGGTCAGTAGCTTCCCAAGGCACTCCGGTTTCTCCACAATCTCTAAAACTGTCACCTTGACAATTTTGGGTGTTTACTCTCTCTCTCTCTCTCTCTCTCTCTCTCTCTCTCTCTCTCTAGATGAAACAAAAAGAAACAGATTAAGGGACAATGACCTTTCCGTCCTATGTTAATTAGCAATCGTAATCGCCATTGAATCCTAAAACTCAGTTAATTACATTGCATGACAAGCAGCTGTCTACCCTCAAGCGTTGCAAGTTAAGCTTTACAACGATGAGTTTGATTTGACTAATAATTGAAGTCGTAAATAGATGTCGTAATTGTATTATAAACGAAAAAGAAAAAAGACACAATCCGTCTAAACCACATTAAAATAAATTATTTCTACAAAAATGGAATACCATTAGCATAAGGTGATTATGAAAATGATGCCATAAATTCTTAAATCTCTTAAATGTAACAAGATTATGCAGATTTCAAATTTGTAGGGTATTAGTTCGGAAAATTTTTAGTTAAAAATAATTGAAAAAGTTATTGTGAAAAGTACTTTTAAATTTCTAAACATTTGGTTAAGCAAACCAAAGTCATGGAAACGGTAAATCTAGTCACATGTGCGAATATCAAAATACGGCGGAAAAGAGTCGATTTGAGTAATAGTGTTTAACGCCCCAGTCACTTATATCGAGACGTCGCTAGCTACAGGTGAAAGTGCAGAAATTCTGGCTGTGCGTTGTGCTAAAGGCATTATACAGCAGGGTTCTTTATCGTGCCACGCCTGCCGTGACACGAGACCTCCTTTATTTTAAGTTCCCATTTAAAGTTCCGAAAGAACCGTGACTTTCATTTCGTAATGCCGAGTGCTTGGCGAAAGAACAGTTACTACCCACTTTCAAGTCTTGGGACAGACCCGGCCGGGGTTCGAATCCACGACCTTCCACTTACGTAGCGAGCACTCTACCAACTTAGCTACCGTAGTGGTACGGCGGAAAAGAGGTTACACGAATAATACACGTCAAGGATTCGTTCTATTTTGTTATAAAGAACAAGACGTTTAAAATGCCGATATAGTGCCCCTTCCTCTCCAGTAACCTTTTGGAACATTTGGCCAAACGAACAACATTCACCAATTTTCAAATAAGCCCACTCTAATATTCTATAAAAACAAGACAAACCACTTTTTCACCCCTCCTGCAAACCTTTCTTTCAGTTTTTAACTGACAACTTCCCCACATACATATCTGCCCCAATCGGGATTTCAACCAAGGCTGTAGGAGGTAATGTGATCTGTAGGCGCGTGTTTAGGCCACTCGGCCATCTAGCCCACTAACATATTTAGAAGACTTCATACATTTACATGGTCTCTTTAATACAATATACATAACATTGTATTTAGAATATTCTAACTAATGCACGAATTAATTATTCTGAAAAATTTGCATTACTGAATAAACTATAAAAGATTCTGAACTCCACAAGAATCGGGAGTTGTCCTAAAATTTTCATTTTCACATATATTTTTCACATGACTAATCAAACACGTTTAATACTGATTTAATTAAAATGACAATATTTTACTACCTTTTGTTGGACAATAGTCATATCTTTACACCATATACACAAAATAAACAGCGCTAGCGAAATGGAAATTATCACAGCAAAACTTAATGTAGTTGTAGGAGAATTCATTATAAGCAAATAATGTACATGTAGTTGGGGGACAATTAATTATACTCATAATAGAAGGAATATTTTTCGTAATATACGCTTCTATGATGTATTATAAAAGAAATTTTGAGGGCTTTTTATATTCTGTGGTTGATAAAGGCAATTAACAGCTGATTTATCTGCAGTCTTATTTCATGGTCGTATAGTTTTTTATATACAGTTAAGTCTATCTATTATGTCAATCTAGGGGATGCTGTAAATGCATAATCTCTAAAGGAAGTGTTGAGTTGAGTTGAGTAATGATGTTTAACGTCCCAGTCAATAATATTTCACTTATATCAAAGACGTCGCCAGCTAAAGAAATTTTGCCTGTGCGCTGCGCTGATGGCATTATACAGCAGGGTTCTTTATTGTGCCATGCCTGCCATGACATGGGATCTCGGTCCATCCCGAAACCGTGACTTTCATTTCGTAATGCTGAGTGCTTGGCGAAAGAATAGCCACTACCCACTTTCAAGTCTTGGGTAAAACCCGGCCGGGGTTCGGACCCACGATCCAACTTACGGAGAGAGCACTCTACCAACTGAGCTACCGCAGTGGTCTAAAGGAAGAAGAAGAAGAAGAGAAGGAGAAGAGGAGAGGAGGAGGAGGAGGAAAAACGTGGCTAGAAAAGTAGCAGTAATCTATCAGTCTCATTAGCAGTATTATTTCACGGTCGTATAGTTTTATTATACAGTTACGTCTGTCCATAAAGGCAACCTACGGAATGCTGTAAATGCAGTCTTTTATCGCTTTATCGCTGAATGAAGAAGAAGAAGAAGAAGAAGAAAGAAAGAAGAAGAAAAAGAAAGACAAAAAAAAAGAAAGAAGAAGAGGAAGAAGAAGAAAAAAGAAAGTAAGGGAAAAAAGAAAGAAGAAGAAAGAAAGAAAGAAGAAAAAGAAGAAGGAGGAGAAGAAGGAAAACAAGGAGAACAAAGTGTGGCTAGAAAAGTAGCAGTGCTTTTTCTGTCACATAAGCAATCTCATTTTATCGTCGTAGAGGTTCAATATACAGTTAGGTTTATCCATAGACAATCTATCGATGCTGTAATTAAAACGGTCTTTATCGCTTACTTTTATTAATATGTATTTGCAGTAATAAGATTGAGTTGACAAAAGGTCGGAAATGGTCATTTTTTCAGCAAGCAGCCGTAGCTCAAATGGGCGTGGCCCGACTACTCGTACAACAGACTTTTTCACAACCGGGTTGTTAAATATAAACTATATTATTAATTGTATATCTTTTATCTTCTCAATAAATCTATCTACTTACTTTCAAAATTTATTTTTACTATTGCAGATACCGATGGAAAATGTTAGTTGGTTGAATGATGTTTAACGTCACGTCAACAATTTTACGTCACATGAGCAAACGACGTCGTTACCACTCATCAATATGATGTTTAACGTCACATTAGCAATTTTACGTCACATCAGCAAACGACGTCGTCACCACTCATTAAATTTCCACATTTTCTTTCTCATGGAATTGTTTTCAGCCGATATAAGCAAACATTATCCGATCAAACCTTATTCAGATTTATTGAATTTACTATGAAAAGTATTGTATAATTTAATGTCACAAACAGTGACTCTGAAAGTATTTTTCACATAATAGAATTTTGACCCAGCAGTCATATTAAAGTTGACATGCTGTCATTGGTCTTATTGAATGAAGCGTTTATAACTGGAACTGTACAGTAAGGGATTCGAATGTGAAAATAGTAGTATTTATTTTACGATAGCCGACAGCAGCTGACAGAAAAAAAAACCTAATTTTGACTACCATAATGAAATGTCAGATATCGACAGCTTGATCTAATTAGACTAAAAAGCGTGTGTAACTTTTTTTTTTCTTTTTTTAAGCGAAACACTTTCCTCCTGGTAGTTTTTTTTTTTTTTTTGAAGGCAGGAATTATATTTTACTGCAAGAGTAATTTGCCGTCGTGAAGGCAATTTATTTGAGTTTAAACAAACATTTAACGCTTTTATCCACAAAAAAAAAACAAAAACAAAACAAAACAAAACAAAAAGAAAAAGAAAAAAACCAAGATATTTCGAACGTCCTTTTTCTGTTGCCCCATAATTTTATTTATTTTTCCACATTATTTAAAGACATTTCACAGTCACTTAAAAATTAGTCTTAGAAGAAAATATATGTTGTTATAATATAATGAACATAACGTCTGTCTATGCATCGTGAGAGACGATATTATATTTGGTGGGAGTTTTTATCACCAAATAATAACAGAGGAAGGGTTAAGTGTCTGATAATTAAATATGCGGTATAGTATACTCTAACTAAATCAGTCTCCCGTTATTTGACATTTTCTTTTTATAAGTAAAAATAACTTACGCAAAGTATGTTATTATAGTATCATATGTTAGTATATTTATGTAGGAACTTCAGACAGTACTTATCTATGTACTACACCAGAAGTTACTAGTTCCTATATATTACTGATATGTTACCTTTATAGACGTGTCATCTGATGATTTTGAATTTCTATTAAAAAAATGCATTCAAAATCAGCACAAGTTGTCATTTGCTGATTTTGAAAGCTATTCAAAATCAGCACATAACAGAGACACCATTATTATTATTATTATTATTATTATTATAATTATTATTATCGTTGTTTTATATGTTTTTGTTTCTGTTGTTGTTGTTGTTGTCAATATGTTTCTCAATTGATACAATCTATTTAGATGCTTTATTATTATTATTATTATTATTATTATTATTATTATTATTATTATTATTATTGATGTTGTTACTGCTTCTTCTTTTGTATTCATCGTTATCGCCGTCGTTGTCGGTGTGGTTGTTGTGGTTGCAAACACAACGTACGTTGAGATTTAATTCAATATATTATAACAAAAATATTTGGACCAACAAAAAAATCCTATGCAGAAGCGCTTAAAGCCGAAAACAGGATACACAAGTATTCATATACTTTATTTATTTAATCATAAGTTTTAGTCTATTAGATAAAAATATAAAGTCATGGCATAAATATATTAAATACGATGTGACTATTAATGAAAGAGAGAGGGAGAGAGGGCGAATAAATACAGAACCTCAATATATTTAATACGTTGTAGCTGAGAGAGAGAGAGAGAGAGAGAGAGAGAGAGAGAGAGAGAGAGAGAGAGAGCATAAATATAATAGCATCAATATATTAAATGCGATGGCGATGTGACTATTAATATGAGAGAGAGAGAGAGAGAGAGAGAGAGAGAGAGAGAGAGAGAGTTACTTACCGTCACTTGGATACGGTTTCGACACCACATCTTTGAAACAAGTTTCTATAAGTGGTTCTATTATCTGTTTCAAGTGGTAAATGATATTGTCGACGTTTTTACTCCTTGTTGTGGTCATTTTTTCACTCATTGTTGTGGTCACAAAAATGTTTAAATCAATATTATTTTATAAAACGCATGTAAAACTAAGAGTCAAAAAAAACTTTTTTTTTTTAAATCCAAAATCTATTTAACATGTAACATGTGAAAAAGTCTGCTTTTTTTTTTTTTTTTACAATTCATAACACTAACATCAATATTAACAGCTATTTTTTAAACAAAAAAATCCATTTAAAACATTTTTTTAAATCACGTGATATTTTTTTTTCTTAACAACAATGAAATTTGCTGATTAGAGAACTTCTTCTTCTCAAAATAAGTTATTTTTTTTATCTCTTGGTATGTCCGGAAATCTCTTATCACTTCCTGGAATTATTGTAACAAATTAATATTATAGCAAAATTCCATATTTCTGTCTACACAAATTGCGGAAAATTTCTTTTTGATAGGCTGGGCTACAGCGTCCATGTCATACATCTCAAAGACATCACTAACATAGCCATCAAGATACAGTCATAAAAAATACTTCAAAAGATACATTGAAATTTCCTAAAATTCTCAAAACTAGCTTTACTGTCAAATAAATTTCCAAAGAATGCAGGGTTGACCTTACCACACAAAAACGCTTTTCGTTGATAACAAAATTTATGATATAATTCCCATTATGATAAAATGTAGCTACTTGTTTTTCCGATGTTGTTTTTATCCACTCAGTAGCGACTGATCAAATGAAATGTTAGTATGATTTGGTGATAATATAGCGTACGGGAAATATTACTCGCGCTGTCGACCTTACTGGCGGTCTGATGTAACACAAATTACGGAGAGTTTAGCCAGTCAGCAGCGAGTTTCATTTTGTGACTCCTGTATCTCGCACTGAGACATGAGAATCATATATTTTAAACATATGTAATAAGTCACCGTGTGTGTTATGGTTTTTAATTAGATATTAGAGATTAATAATATTTTTGCGGTTTGAATACTTCATAAAATCAATATTACAAATATTTTTATTCTTTTATTAAATTAATATTTCCTGCAATTGCGAAGAATTGCACACCTCTCTCTCTCTCTCTCTCTCTCTCTCTCTCTCTCTCTCTCTCTCTCTCTCTCTCTCTCTCTCTCCGATTAAGACATTTTACATTTTCTTTTCTTTTAAAATTATAAATGCAATGATTTGTAATATTTATTTATTTA
The DNA here is from genome assembly GCA_029721355.1 of Tegillarca granosa. Lineage (NCBI taxonomy): Eukaryota > Metazoa > Mollusca > Bivalvia > Arcoida > Arcidae > Tegillarca > Tegillarca granosa. The sequence goes on from CM056608.1 coordinate 22,075,892, forward strand.
TTTATTTATTATTATTTATTTATTTATTCATTTATTTATAATTTATTTATTTATTTATTCAATCGTTCCTTTTTTTCATTTTTCATTCATTTATTCATTTATTTAATTATTTAATCATCTTTATTTATTTTATTTCATTTCATTTTTTTTAATTTTTGTATTTTTATTTTATTTTTATTTATTTATTTATTTATTTTTACCCCCCCCTTAAACTTTTAATTGTAAGCTCTTTATCTTTTTCAACTTTCATGTATTTAAGAATAAAGAATTTACTCCGTGCTTTTAAACAGATATGGCAAAGAAAAACAAATACTATTAGTGCATATAGAAGTTTTTATTTTGGCAGAACATTTTAAAATAATGGTACGAAAGTCTATTCTACAACCATGCTATATTACTCGTTAATGGCTAATATCTGTTTGATCAAACAAAACTAGAAAATCATATTGACTTTCTGATATTATCAATAACTAAGTAAACTATTTTTATAGTATATATACTTATTCATGATACTAGTGATGTATTCATCATCGAATCCTAAGGCATATAAGACCAATGTAGCTGAAAAAAAGTATCAACCCGCATCAAGATCTCCTAAGTGAGTAATGATGTTTTACGCCCAAAAAGATTCTTTCATTTATTTCGAGGAGGTCAATTCTAGGATGGTGGAGGAAACCAGAATGCCGGTGAAAACCACTGAACTTCGGCAAGCAAAATGACAAACTTCCTCACACAAGGATTTGTTCTGAGTGGGATTCGAACCTAGGCGGTGAGAAGAGCTGTGATCCGTATGCGCGCGCTTTAGGCCACTCGGCCCCTATGCTTACAGATTCGTATTTAGCCTCTGTTTATTATGGTCAAGTTAAATTCTGTACTGCGTGGCCATTTTTAAACAACATTATTTTCTTCGATTGTCTTTTAATCATGATTGTCATATACATGAACTTTAAATGATTATTGTCATATGTATTTTCTAAATTTCGTTAAAATCAAATTTCTGTAGGAACTCTGGGTTTCTTTCACCATTCAAGAACTGATGGCCTTGGTAAAATGGATATAATCTTAACTAGAACGTGTAAAACGTTCCCATTGTTAATGACAAAGATTACAAATTATACATTACAATGATAAAGTTACAATGATGATAATTCAACGATACCCTGACGGCGGATACAAAGTAACAGTGACGGATACCAAGTAACACTGACGGCGGATACAAAGTAACAGTGACGGCGGATACAAAGTAATTGTGACGGTGGATGCAAAGAACAGTGACGGTGGATACAAAGTAAGTGTGACGGTGGATGCAAAGTAACAGTGGCGGCGGATGCAAAGTAACACTGACGGATACAAAGTAACACTGACGGATACAAAGTAACACTGACGGGATACAAAGTAACAGTGGACGGTGGATGCAAAGTAACAGTGGCGACGGATGCAAAGTAACTGTTACGGTGGATGCAAAGACACAATGACGGTGGATGCAAAAAAACAATGACGATGGATGCAAAAAAACAATAACGGTGGATACAAAATAACAATAACGGTGGATACAAAGTAAAAATGATGGTGATGATAGATACAAAGTAACACTGACGGTGGATACAAAGTAATTGTGACGGTGGATGCAAAGTAACTGTCACGGTGGATGCCAAGTAACTGTCACGGTGGATGCAAAGACACAATGGCGGTGGATGCAAAAAACAACGGTGGATACAAAGTAACAATAACGGTGGATACAAAGTAATGGTGAACAAGTAAATGACGGTGGAAACAAAGTAAAAATGACGGTGATGATAGATACAAAGAAACAATGACGGCGGGTACAAAACTGTGATTTGTGGTGACAATGGCGACAGATAAACGAAAGACTGACGATACAAAGTTACTGTGACGGTGGATACAAAGTAACAGTCGCGTTGGATACAAGTAACAGTGACTGTGGATACAAAACTGTGATTTGTGGTGACAGGGGCGATAAACAATGCATTGAAGATAGATACAAAGTAACACCAACTGTGGATACAAATTAACACTGAAAGTGGATACAAAACTGACTATGGATATAAACAGTGACGTTGGATACAAAGATACACTGGCGGTGAAAACAAAGAAACACTAACGGCAAATACAAAGTTACAATGGCAGTGGATACGAAGTAACAATGTCAGTGACTCTCAATGATTAGATCCAAATCACTTCCGGTGAGTTCCGAATGTTAGAATGTTTATCGATTCTCATGTGGTTTCTCTGGTCACACCATTTTCATTGACATAGCTGACCGCCTCGATATAAATGAAATTTTGACTTTGGTGTAAAAAAACACAATTACTCTATTCCATTAACATGATCACTACGATCTGATTATTATGACAAAAAGCGAAAAGTGAGTAAAATTCATCTGCTATGACATCAATTTTTTTCAATATAAACCACCTTGTTGTAAATGAAAACAAGCTGTAACAAAACAATTTGACATGTTTTTATCTTGTCAACATAAAGTTAAAAATGTGTGAATTATTTCACTCTAAGTGCAGTGGTAATGACCCGCGGATGTATGATATGGAATGATTATGAATAACAATTTTAAACATTTCCTTTTTACACCTCTTTAAATTATTTTTAAATAACTCACAAGTAAAGAAATGTGTGTCATGCCATGTGAAGTGGAGTTTAGTGGAGTAATGGTGTTTTACGCCACAGTCATGATTCTTTCACTCATTTCGAAGCGACTTTCGGCAAGCGAACTGACAAACTTTCTCACACTAGGATCTGTTCCAAGTGGGATTCGATCCCAGTCGGTGAGAAGCGCTGTGATCCGTAAGCGCGCGCTTTAGACCACTCGGCCACCGAGACCCCAATTAGTGTGAAATAATCTTACACCCAAATCCACATTCAATTATATCTAGACGTTCAGTTCTAAGTCGCTTGAGGAAACCGGAATACTGATAGAAAAACACCGACAATTGAAAAACAATCCGGTAATCATTCTTATACTAAGGTCTACGCGAGTGGAATTTGAACCTAGTCGGTGAGGGGCATTCCGATCCGTAATCTTATTTCTAGAGTGTTTGTTCTAATTTGGTAGTGCTTTTTATACAGCTATTTTAACTTAATATGAAGGAAACTTTTTGTTTCATAAAATTATTGAATAAATGAATGTCTGTATTTATAATGGAATGTATATCAATCGATATAATTAAAGCGTAATACCTCTAGAGTGCCATCATCAATGCAAATGAGCACGACAAATTGTTTTATAATTTTTCTGAAGATGTTTCTTATTTCTTTCTAGATAGACGAAATTACTGATGATTGACATTCTTTATCTCTAGTAGTATATTAATGTCAACACGGCCACAAGACCCATTATTGACCAGATAGTTTAAGGAATCATCCTGTCCATATTTCTGTCGGTCTATCTGTCAATCTGTCTGTCTGTACGACCGTCTTAATAGTATGTACGAGTTCGTTTTGATTAAACTTGTCAAAAATTTATTCTAGCATATAGTTAAGTGTGTATACCAAATTCAGATGTGTAGGTCAAAGGTCAAGGTCATGATGTCAAATGTTTCGTTTGACTTCATAGGTAACTGTAACGACTTTAATATATTTATCTCTAAAGTACAAAGGTGACACGGAAAATGTTTTTTATACAGCATGCTCACGCGAAATCTATTGCGTTCTCACGCGAAATCTACCGCGTGCCCACGTGAAAGTTATTGCTTGCTCACGTTAAGGTATGCGTGCTCATGTGAAAGTTTTCGCTTGTTCACCTACACACCCGAATTTGGTATGCTACACTTAATCTTATGCTGGTATAATTTTTTTTACCAAAGCAGGTCAAGGGTCAAAATCAACGTTACAAGGTCTGATAAATACATTCGACGTACAAGCTTTTCATTTACATATTTGTGTCTTGTAATTTTTTTAAAAAATATTTTTTTAACCTCTTCGCGGTTTATGTGATTTGCCCAATTGCCGCCTCTAACAGTTCATACCTTGATGACCGATTCAAAAACAAGTGTCAATCCTTATATTTACAATCATGTCCATTCATAAAATAAAAGAATAAGAAAAAACAACAAATTTGGTTTTAATTTTATTTTTCTTGTCAAATGCATTTTTTGAAATTTTCCCTGCAAACTGGTCTTACAGTTTGGCCACTCCCACTAATATTGTCCATGTTAAATATGATTTTAAAAAGGTAAAAATTAATCATTAATGTTAAAAGTAAAATTACAATTTGCGAGTGATGAATTCGTAAGTATACCAGACTGAATGGAAGATAAGGAAGTGGAAATATCAACTGGGACTATTTGCTGGTTTTGCAAATATTTAGATATTCCTACGCCATTCGGAACTATTTACGCTTTAACTGTTCATTGGAAAATAACGTCAGTCAGTCGTAAAAGGTTCATCTGGGCAGTGATAATTAGATTGTAAATATTCATATATAACACAAATACCTGTTACATTTTGATCTGCCATATGTGCACATTTTAAAATACACGAATGAAAATCATTCCGTATCTGTGACACTAGGGGCCGAAAAGTTTAATAGATAAAAAACATAAGCCAAACATGTTGAAAGTTTATGAATCCAAAATTCCAATATTTATAAAATTCAAAAATTTTATCTCTTAAACCTCGGTCCATAGACTTCTCTGAAAAGAGCAAAAAATATTTGAAAAAAATAAAAAGCTCGTCAAACAGACAACAAACAGAAAACCAATAAAGTAACACTTTGTCACAATAACATCTTTATCATAAATGAAAGTTTAAGCAAAACGATTTAAAGAGAAATCTATCCGAAAAAAACATATAAATGTATCTTAAACAAACCTTGCCACCAACTATACGACAAACTAATTTAAAAGACCCAAAATAAATGGAGTTTGTATCAGAAGATGCATGTCTGGCGCTTCTGTCATTACGTTTTAATTTTCTTAGAAACAATATATCACTGGAAAGCGATATTATAATATGCCCGGTAATAAACTGACTTAATAAAAATAAAATCGAAGCGCGGGGAAAGATCATTATATATTTTATAATTCAATTAAATAAACGGTAAAATGATAGCTTTTTTCCTTCCCCTTCAAAAAAAAAAAAAAAAAAAAAAAGAAAGAAAGAAAGAAGAAAGAAAGAAAGAAAAACAAAAAAGAATCATTGATCTCCTTTTTTCTTCGGTGACCTTACAGTCACGTGATGGATGACCTTTTTGACAGAAAATGGTGCCCTGGTTTGATTTGCTCCATTTTGGTATGATTATGTTGTCTCTTTATTGTACGAACTTTATCTTTGGGTCACTAAATCATTTATTTTTGTTTCATTACTTGTATCGTTTTTCTCATTTTCATTATCAATTGTTGGATTGTATTTTACTCACCAAGTTTACAGATTACGAAATTCAATTTACAGAAGTGTCTGGAAATTCCTAGTCTATTATTGCTTATATTTATTTTGTATTGACTAAAATTTATCAGGTTTCAAAAAACGATTATAGAATTCTGTTTTACAAGTATGATATCTTAAACGGTAATCAAACCGGTGAAATGTATTGATGGCCAAATTGTTTCTAATTTTTTTTTTTTTGAATCAAAGTACTAAGAGTACTTAAAGAGTACTAACAAAAGGTGACGATAATGAAATTTCATCGTTTAACACTATCACTATCAGATAGTAATTTGTCATTAAAGACCATTCTAAAGATTTATGTAAACTGAAAAAATCTTCAAATTAGAGAGGGTTTTGGGATTAAACTACAAATGACCTATCGACACGTGAAGCCTCGGTAGCCCAGTGGTCAGTCATTAACTTGTCATTAAAGTCCATTCTAGAGATTTATGAAAACTGCCCTCAAATAAAACTTGAAGAAAAACTTCAAATTAGAGAGGGTTATGGGGTTTAACTGCAAAGGCTCTATCGACATGTGGAGCCTCGGTAGCCGAGTGGTCTAAAGCGCGATATTATGGATTACAGTATCTCTCTTCGCCTAGGTTCGAATCTCACTCGGGAAATGTAATATGAGAAGAGAAAGTTTGCCATTTCTCTGACCGGTAGTCGTTGGTTGTCTCCGGACCACTCTGGTTTCTTCTATTACACAAGACCTAACCCCCTCCATATAAATATAAGAATCTTGACTGGTGTCTTTAACGCCATGTTTCCACTCTCCTCTTTACTCTTATTGGCATGATTAGTTGTATGCTTCATAACCTCATCTACATGTCTTGCTTTTCATAAAAAGGTAGAGGATATGATAGTTTAAACAACACGGTGGTTGGATGATATTTGTCAGGAAGTTGAAGTCGAAAACATTGTGGCTTATATGGAGTACAGTATGTTGAGTGTCGGGTATATTACGGCTATGATATAATACATGGTGGTTATTGCCAGGTACAAGTGTCGGGTACATGATGACCATTGTCGGGTACGAGGTAGATAGATGGCACCAAGTAATCAAGTCCGTGCTATTTTTTTACTAATATTCTAGCTCTCAAACAAGCATACAATTTTCCATGCCCGTTATCCTGGTTCGGAGTGAAACAGTTATTTAAAACTCTTCCCTTCTAATGCCGAGCACCAGACTGTATCGTGTCAATCTATTTCAATATCCTCAGTATGGGAGTTATTCTCCTTTATCAACGCCAATGGCGACCGTAGGTTTGATTTTGAAAGGAAAGAAATAAAAAGAAAGAAAGAAAGAAAATAGAAGCGAAACCATTAATTCCAAGAAACAGTTCTTGTTGATCTATTAACAGTGATTGGTATTTTTCATTCGTATTTTTTACCCCTTGATCTGACTGCTTCGGTCATTTTCGACAAAATTTCTAGTTGTGCCATAATAACAAAATTAATGCAATCATCCTTTACCGATATATAAAACAGTTTTAAAGAAGTATCATAAACTGTTCTTGAATTTTTATTAAAAACCATGCATATATAAACAGCACATAACAAATTTCTGGAATAAGTATGAAATGGCTACTAGTAGCTAACTTTTCTCCCACAGGTAAACGACTACTGGTAGCTAAACTTTCTCCCTAAAGTAACTGGTTACTAGTCGCTACCTTTTCTCCCCCAAGTAACTGGCTACTAGTAGCTTACTTTTCTCTCACAGGTAACTGGCTACTAGTAGCTAACTTTTCTCCCACAGGTAAATGACTACTGGTAGCTAAACTTTCTCCCTAAAGTAACTGGCTACTAGTCGCTACCTTTTCTCCCACAAGTAACTGGCTACTAGTAGCTTACTTTTCTTCCACATATAACTTGCTACTAGTAGCTAACTTTTTTCCCATATGTAAATATATCTAGCTACTAGCAGCTAACTTTTCTTCCACAAGTACACGTAACTGTCTACAAGTAGCTAACTGTTTCCCCCACAAATAACCTGTTACAAGTAGCTATCATTTACCCCTGAAATAACTTGCTACTCGTAGCTAACTGTTCCCACACAAGTAATTGGCTACTAGAAGCTTACTTTTCACCGACAAATAAATGGCTACCGGTAGCTAACCTTTCTCCCACAAATGACTGGCTACTAGTAGCTAACTTTTCTCCCACAAATAATTGGCTACCAGTAGCTTACTTTTCTCCAACAAATAACTGGCTGCTAGTAAATAACTTTTCTCCCACAAATAATTGACTACCAGTAGCTTACTTCTCTCCAACAAATAACTGGCTGCTAGTAGCTAACTTTTCTCCCACAAATAATTGACTACCAGTAGCTAACTTCTCTCCAACAAATAACTGGCTGCTAGTAGCTATCATTTTCTCCCACAAATAATTGGCTACCAGTAGCTTACTTTTCTCCAACAAATAACTGGCTGCTAGTAAATAACTTTTCTCCCACAAATAATTGACTACCAGTAGCTAACTTCTCTCCCACAAATAACTGACTACCAGTCGCTAACCTTTCTCAAACAAATAACTGGCTATTAGCTATAGTAGATAACTTTTCCCCCAAAAAAACTGGCTACTAGTAGCTAACTTTTCTTATACATGTAGCCAGCTTCTAGTAACCAGTTAACAGTAGCTAATAATGATTAACGTCGCTTCAGCAATTTTTCAATCTATTCACAACAAGACCAATTTTATTAATCTGTAAGGATATCTTAGTCCGTGTTTGCATGAGATGTACGAATGTGTGAAAACCATTTATCCAATAAATTGGTATAAGATCATTTTCCTTAGTTCAATGATTCGTTATTAAAGAATATTGAATCAACCGTTGAATATTGATAATTTCTACATGATTTATCCAGAGAAAAAAACATAACTTCACCCTAAATGATCATGGTGGTTCTTGAACAATATAAAATAGCCTACAACAACTATTGAAAAATATCCTGTCATTTTTGTCGCCGTTTCTTGAATCAAAATTAGCAATTACTGTATCTCATACAAGAATTTGTCACATTGCAATGTTAGTGCAAAGCTTTAAATCAAATCTTATTCTAGAAGTAAATGATAAAAATAGTTTCATATTACGAATGAGAAAAGCCACAATTCTCCAAATAAAAGTAACTAAATAATCCCTTTATTAGAAAAAATCAATCATTTCATTTTTTACTTGTGAAGGTTTAATGTTCGTTTCCGGAAAAAATGACCGAAGCAGATGTTTGGATATATATGAATTGGTGAAGTGATGTATTTTCCAAGAGTTAATTGAACTCTAATGAAGATATATAATTTTGTTGTCATATATATAGTTGCGGCAAATCAGAGTAAGATCCTTTAAGAAAAGATAACATCTCTAATTGAAATATTGAAGAAGAGGACACGAATCTCTAGAGCGTTTTATCAGATACCTTATATCCTCGTTTTGAACACTGCGCTCTTTCCGTCAGATAATCAAATATATTTTCTTGGAATGAATATGCATTTATCCTGAATTATAAATATGTTTATCCCTAGTTTTACTTATGGTCTGATAATTCCCGATGCTAGAAAAAAGGGTTGTTATGTTAAACATCACCCGAACGGATTCTGATATGAGAAAGTTTGTCAGTTCGTTTCTGTTTCCTCGGTTTTCTCCACCAATCCTGAAAGGACCGCCTCGATATAAAATGAAATATCTTTGACCGAGGCGTAAAAAGGTTACTTCACTCTAGGAAAACCGCAGAATATTCATATTACATCTTTATATATATATATATATATATATATATATATATATATATATATATATATATATATATATATATATATATTCTTTAAATGTTTGGCTTGGCAAACATTGCCTTGTCGAAATGTGACTTTGTTGGGAATGATTAAAAATATGCTAAAAGGTTATGTTAACTTTTAATGATTATTCGGCTCAGAGGTAGATCAGTTCATGACTATGTAGAAATAGTTCTGTAATAAAATAAAACTGTTTGAATTCTCTATACAGCACTGTTATACTTACTAGGGTAGCTAATATATTTAACATTAAGTTAGCCTCCAGCAAGTGCGTCATTTGATATTTGATGCTCGGCCTAGCTTTACCCGAAATCTGACTGGTTGAATCCCATCGAATTTTATCAAATTTTGTAAATAAATAAATAAATAAATAAATAATAGAATGGAGTTGTTTTGTTTGATCAAAGTCATCATTATTTTGATCAAAACAACCCAAGTTTTTTTTAAATCTGTAAGCATATGATATTGACTTTGATCCAATGTTTAAATTAGTGTTTTTTTAACATGAAAACGTACACATAAGTCTAGCGAGCTACATGTTTTCTATAAGCCAGGACCCAAAGTTTGGATCGTAAGTCTCATCTGGGCTAAATAGTTATATTGATTTGACAAGCTGGACTATCCTGGAGGTAGGAAATATGTAAGTGCACTTCACACCATTTCAGTTTGTAGAATTCTTTAAAAAATAATGCAATAATTCAATGATCAATCTGAAAATTTGTAAAAGAATACTAACTTAAAATATTACTGTATTTTCTTATTTTGCTTACTTTTAGATTGATATTTACTTCAACTTTTTTTACCAAGAGCATTTGAAAATTCCGAAATATATCAAATTTAAGAAGAATATAAATGTAACGTAAAAACTTGTGCCACTAGTATAGAAAAAAATAAGTTTACCTAGGGATAAAGATCATACATATTAGTTTCAGCTTCAATTGTTTTAAGGATTCAGTAAATAATTTTATTTATTTATTTTATAAAATCGTTAGCTTCAAACACATGTGCAAAATATCTGTAAAACCCATTATCCTAATCCCCGACTTT
>CM056608.1:22091124-22136124 GCA_029721355.1 Tegillarca granosa
GTAATCATTTTATGTTGTTTGTGTAAGATACACAAGTAATTGACTGTTTTCTACTTAACAGTTTGTCAGTTTCCTTGTTCGGTCGGTTGTATCTCGGGGCACTTTCTGTCACAATCCAAAAATTGACCACCTCGATATCAGTTGAAAAACTTTAACTTTTGGTATAAAACACAATCATTACACAGTACTTAATTCAAAGTTGTGTAGAATGGTTAAAATGTCTCAGTTAGTTTGTAATGATACATGTACATAGTATTTACTATCTGTAAACTCCCTACATTATTTAAGCGTCAGTGTAATCATTTTCTGTTGTCTATGCTTACACAAATAATTGATTGCTTTCTTCTTAACAGTTTGTCAGTTTCCTTGTTCGGCACTTAGCACTTCGATTTATTACATCATCAAAAAATTGACCACCTAGATATAAATTGAAAATCTTCAATTCGGGTATAAAACACCATCATCCACATTACTTTATTCAAAGATGTGGATATTGTTTTAGAAATAATGTCTTAAGTATATGACTGTTTCCAAAAAACATGCCCATGGTATTTACTATCTGTAAACTCACTACATCAATCCATCGTCTAGATAATCATTTTCTGTCGTCTAGATAAGTTACACCAATAATTGATTGCTCTCTACTTAATATTTTGCCAGTCCCCTTGTTTGGTGACTTGCTCCATCGGGCGCGGCACTTCGGTACCTATCTCAATCTAAGAATTTATAGCATAATATTAGTGGAAACGTTTTAACTTGTGTGTAAAACACCTTCATTTCATATAATTTTTTTTATAAAGCTGTGTAGAATGTTTTAAAAATAATGTCTTAAAGTTATGACTGTTTCCAATGATATATGTACATTAGTTATACTGCCTGTAAAATCACTACATCAATTCAGCGCCTATGTAATCATTTTATGTCGTCTGTGTAAGATATACCAATAATTGACTACTTTCTACTTAACAGAAGTAATTCTGCAAATCTGTATGGAAGAAATTATCTATTAACAAGTAATGTCATCTACGGAAGCGCATTGGGGACCTCCATAATATTTTTTCCCACGGATTTTAATTCGTTCCAATGGATTCCAATTCGTTATCATGACTTATTATTATTCGTACCCTCAGATAATAATTATTTTCAACGAATTCTCATTCGTTACCATGATAAGTACTTCGTTCTCATTGATTAGTGGTAGCTCAGTTGATAGAGTGCTCGTTCTGTAAGTGGGAGGTCGTGGGTTCAAATCCCAACCGGATCTGACCCAAGACTTGAAAGTGGGTAGTGACTGTTCTTTCGCCAAGCACTCGGCTTTACGAAATGAAAGTCATGGTTCTTTCGGATAGGAACTTAGAATAAACGAGATCCCGTGTCACGGTAGGAGGGACACGATAAAGAACCCTGCTGTATTATGCCATCAGAGCAACGCACAGGCAAAATTTCTACACTTTCGCCTACAGCTGACGACGTCCCGATATAAGTGAAATATTCTTGACTGGGACGTTAAACACTATAACTCAATTCTTACTCATGGATAAGTACTTCGTACCAATTCTAGGGATCAGTAAATCATTACCATGCACTTTGATTTTAATTCGTTTTTATGGATTATATCATCTATATTCGTAGGAACGGATTATTAAAAAAATGGAAGTCTAAAATGCTTTTCAATAGTGACGGACTATAACTCATAAAAAATAATGTATAAAATAAAAAATTTTCACCAGATATATAAAAAAGTGAAAATTAATGGTGAATCCCAGCATGCTTACCGTAAAGTGTTATATATCACCAAATGATTTAGTAAAATTGTTACATCACTTGTTAGGGTTTTTTTTTTTTTTTTTCTATTAATTCATTTACATCTTTATAAACTCATTCTGTAAATACCAGTTGTGCTTCATCCATTCTTTTCCCCGTTGGAGAGACGTATGTTTTTCTTTTTCCTTTTTCAACCTTGTGTTACAGGTGATAGATCCTGGGGGAATAATTCGACATCCCGCGGTATAACCCTGAACAACTTATTTGAATGTTTGATTAGTTTGTTAATAATTTATTTAACCTATTACGATGTCAACTAGTGCAGATTGTTTAATGTTGTTTTAAATTGATTATTTTTCCCAATTGCACTTAAATTGCATTTTCAGTTTGTGTTTTAATGCAATTTTATACCTTAAATGTGTAAGGTGCGAATATGAGCATCATAACAAAAGGGGTATTTATTTATTTTTTTAATCTTTGAAAGGAAAAAAACCCATGGAAACAAAGGCATTTGCTTTTATTTCAATTTGTGAATCTAGGCACCATGGCAAAGATGGCATTTTCAGCCTGTGAAATCCTAACACCATTGCTAAAAAGGTTATTTTTATTTATTTCGTTTGTGAAAACTAAACACCGTGCCAACTGAATGTTATTTATTTATCGATTTATTTATTTATAATTATTATTTTACAATCGAACATCTTGTATTTTTGAAATTCCTAGTTTTAAAGTTGCGAAGATGATTGCAAAAATTGCATATAACTTCACAACATCTAAATTTGATTCAAACTTTTAAATTTCTCAAAAGAATTGCTTTTACTAATTCTTGCATAGTTTACTTGCTATGTAATGTGACCATTGGTACATTTCTTGTTCTGAAATAATGTACCAAATAGTTTTATGTCATGTAACATACTGTTCCAAAAATTTTAATAAAGTGTGTCATGTAACATAATGTTCCTGATATTTTTAATGAATGGTGTCATGTAAAATAATGTTCCTGATATTTTTAATAAAGTGTGTCATGTTTCTGAAATTTTTAATAAAGTGTGTCATGTAACATAACGTTCCTTATATTTTCAATAAAGTGTGTCATGTTTCTGAAATTTTTAATAAAATGGTTTCATGTAACATAATGTTCCTGATATTTTTAATAAAGTGTGTAATGTTTCTGAACTTTTTAATTAAGTGTGTCATGTAACATAATGTTCCCGATATTTTTAATAAAATGTGTCATGTAAAATAATGTTCCCTATATATTTTTAAAAGTGAAAGTAAAGTTTCCCGGATCTCTTTTAGGTAAAACAGATTGACCAATCAGAACGTTTGTCGAGATTCAGCACGGGATAACGATTGCCATTCTAAGGGGGGATATGGCGTTTTATACAGGGGGAGGTCTCCGTTTATATCGTGTTATATAGTTTATAGACAGCGACGGTAGTTCCGATATGCACCATTTTGTAGAGAAATGCATGAAGGTTTGAGGTATATTTATTTATTATTTTATTGTCCACCAATAAATAGAAAAAAGCGACCGAACCGAGGTAGGTCAAAAATTAGGATAGCGAAAGTTGAACACCTTGTCTTGTGTTAGGGTCAAGGGATTTTTTTTTTTTTAAATATCGAAACAAGCGCCTGTGTGTTTTAGATAAAGTGTGGCATATAACATAATGCATTGCGTTATTTTCGAAATTTTTAATGCATTATTTCAGCTTGTGACAATAAATGGACAGTAACTATAGATTATGGTATTTTTATTCTAAAACAATTTTGGACAAAAAACTTGATATTAATTTCTCACTTATCGTTTCTAAGTTTTTTTTAAAAAATTGGCTGTTTGAGGTCCTTTACACGAGGTAATCTGACCCGTATATTTGTTCTTAGAAATTAAAGCAAATATTTAAAAAGTATGGACCTGATAGTTTACAATTTGTGCTATGTACTAATCATAACCGATTGGTTCGATTTTATTGTTCGGTACTTTGGCGTATCTAATGGTTTCCATAAATTCTTCAAGTATCGAACGAACAGGCGTAAAACCATTATACACATTATCTCCCGTGATTGTTTCGGGAAAATAAAGATTATCGACTTGGGACCAAATTTATTCACGAGCTTAATGTGACAAATTGGTTTTGGGTGTCATTTTATTAAATAGTCATAAAAATCTGTTTAAATGATTATTAATCAGAGGGTAATTATTAATCCCCCAAGGTATTATCTTATTAGATCATACTAGATGAATTAAATATATAGATTTGTAAATGGTTTGTCTATACATAGTGTAAGCCATATTTAAAAGATTTGGGTTGAGTAATGGTGTTTAACGTCCCAGCCAAGAATATTTCACCTTTATCGAGACGTAGCCAGATATAGGCGAAAGTGCAGTACATTTTGCCTGTGCGTTGTGCTGATGGCATATTACAGCAGGGATCTTTATCGTGCCACGCCTACCGCGTTTAATTTAAGTTAACGGTGACTTTTATTTCGTAATACCGAGTGCTTGGTGCACTACCCACTTTAAAGTCTTCGGTCAAACCCTGGCCGTGGTTCGAATCCACGACTTTCCACTTACGAAGCGAGCACTCTACCAACCGAGCTACCGAAGTGGTCATATTGAAAAGAGATTGAAGAATAGATATACAAACTACTCTTTGAGTCCCTTTTTTTGTGACAGTGAATTATGCAAAAACCTTCGTAAAAAAATTCAATAACTAGTCGCAACAGAAATTGCAATGAACATCTAAGATTGCCGTTGAGTATCATGTACAAAGTAACTGTTGCTTCTACTTGGATTTTACACAGCAAATTTTACACCGGAAGTGATCATGTTCTTGGTGACGCATTACTTCGTATGTGCACAAGGATCCACTACTTCCTTGTTTTTCAACATGCAAATTCACCCTAGCGGCAACTTTCTTCTATGCATAGAAATGTTCCATGGTATCCGCGAATGCGCATATAATTTTTTTATTACAACTAAACTCAAGTAAGTGAAAAATGCCGAACTTAATACAAGTTTTACAAGTATTTAATACATGACAAAATTGACAGTAATTATCCTAAACCTATATCTCGAAAAAATTATCATGGTAAGTAGAAGAAAATTGTGCTAGTTTGATCGGCCGGGTTGAAAAATATTGTCGGGATGACATGACAATTATCACGACTGTTCGACATTACTTGCCACGATAATATATTTAGACTTGGATCAATGATAGTGGTACATGATAGTTGATGTTAAGCCGAATTTTCCCGCAAAAACTTTCTCCAAAAGTCAAGATGATTTCAAATTTATCAAAAGGACAAATATATTAATGATGGCTATAAATCATACAATTTAGTCAATATAAAGTACATTATTGTCTCAAAATGTCGATGGCAGCTCTATGCCGTCATATATATAATATCTCCATAGAATATAGGTTATGTTTTTTTTTTTTTTTTTTTTTTTTTTTTTTTTTTTTTTTTTTTTTTTTTAAAGATTTTTTGTTTCGGTGGTTAATACAAAATAAAAATTATGTGTGGTTTATTTATACTTTTTAATAAAAACAATTAATTAATCCATTCAAAAGTAGCACGCCAATTTGAAAAAAAATATACATAATTTTCTTATTTTGAAGACACTGAGATGTTTTGCCTGGCATTGATTCATCACAATTTATAGCCAAATGATGCAAGAACGATAACTCTAGGAGCATACTGAGTTCAATTTTTTTCTTTAAGTTCCATCTACAGACCTTTACAAGAACAATAACTTTTAATTCTGAATTTGTCAAATTTTACCGGTGGGTACGTAGTAGCCGATGGATCATGGACAAGTAGATAGTGGTCTCTAAACTCTTGAAAACATTGACCATTACAATTTGAACCACCGCCATCTCTAAAAGAAAGAAAACGAAAAAATTTAATTAAAATCACATTTTAAAGGTTTCGTTACAAAGCGATCGACATATTTAACCCTCAAATGGAGCAACATTTAATAAAAAATCCGGACCTCGTCCGGATAAAATGGAGCTTTATATCAAAGTTTGTAGGTTTTCATTTACTTCATTTATAATAAAAGTGAAATGATTGGGTCCCTACTGTTGTGCTAGAAACATACATACGCAAATACAACTGATTTTCAAAATCTTGACAGATAATCAGTTGGCATAAACAAAGATAATTTTAAGCTTTGGTTTGTTAGTGACATTAATCTAATTCTAGAGAGTGTATAAAGTAAATATTTCCATTCGTATAAAAAGAGAAGCAGAAAAAACGTGTAAAAGGCTTTGATTTATTAAACAATCAAATTCCCAGTACCTCACATGATACCTCTATGGGCAATGGAATTGATATGACTAATTTTCCGTAACTACGAGTTGCTTTTTTTTTTTTTTTTTTTTTATTTTTGGAAAAATTTTTTTTTACATAAACCATATCCATTTCATTCCGCACAAAACGGTAGGAATTATTAATTTCGTGGTATACTTGAGAGTTTCATTCACAATGACACCCAGAATCTTAATAAAATGAAATGGCACAAAATAGTAAGCCCCATGTGACAAGCTTATGAAAAATTGAATCTATGGATTTTGCGACTAAAGAATGGCAGTTTTGCATTTGGCAGTAGTCATGAACGCCAAGATTACTATTTAAAATAGGAAGTTTATATCAACATTAACATTCGAAATAAAAGTTAATTTTATTTAACTGGCGTCATGATGACGTCATCAAAGATGCAGACACAAATTAGAAATAATGGGATTTTACCTAGTATAACAGCAGTTATCTATCGTGAGATTTTTCTTACATAAAAAATTTGACTTACACAGGTCCCTTCGGGAACAAATTGATTCACCGATGCCCTAATTTTTTAAAACTAAAATAAAACCTAATGTTTTTGAATGCTCATTGTCCATATGACGTCATCCAAAATCCAATAAAAATTTTAAATATATCTTTTTTTTTTTCATTTAAACAACCAACTGACAATTGTCAGATTTTTAAGTTTAAATTATCACTTACACACAGGTTCCCTCGGGAACAAACTGATACACCGGTGGCTCTAAATGTCCAAAATGAACTATCGTACGCACTACATTATCGGCATTGGCCAGTTCTGTGTAAAGCGTGTGAGTATGACGACTGAAAAAAAATAAACATGATGAAATGGACACAGTAAATCCTAAAGAAAAGTCTAATAGTTAATTTAGTTGAATTCCCCACCGCTAAACTTAAAAATTTCATTTTCAAGCCATTTTTAGTAAACAAGGGGTACATATTACGGTCATAAGTTGATTCTAAAAAAGAAATATTTATGAACTTATGGGCTGTTCGTACAAATTCGATAATAATAAATAATAATAATAATAATAATAATAATAATAATCATCATCATCATCATCATCATCCATCTCATCATCATCATCATCATCTTCATCATGCATCATCATCATCATCATCATCGTATCATCATCATCACATCATCATCATCATCACCATCATCCATCATCATCATCTATCATCATCATCATCATCATCGTCATCATCATCATCGTCATCATCATCGTCATCATCGTCGTCACCATCATCATTATCATCATCATCTATCATCATCATCATCATCATCATCATCAATACATGTAGTAATAAAAAAATAATAATATATTCCTCTTTTATTGATTTTGATTAACCAAACCTTTTTAAGCAACTGAGCTCAATTTAAATACCGGGGCACTTGATGAATAGATTTCTATCCGTTGCAATCACAAACCAATAAAAATCTCGAGAGAGTTCTATTTTCGTGATTTAAATCTCTACAGTTTCGTATTAAACACTTGAAGCATCGATGCTTCAGTGGTAGAGCGTTCGCTCAAAGGCTGAAATTTGTGGGTTCGATTTCCGAAAGAAACGTTCACAAGACATTTACATTTGAAATATTTTTTTCGCTCCTGTCGATCGGCACTTAAAATGTATAATGATATCGACTGATTCAATCTGAAGTGTTAGTATAATGTGACTAGTAGTTGTGGTAAATTTGTCAGCAGAGTACTGGCTCATTGAACGAGCAGCATTGAACGGCCGTCTTGGGTGCGCGAAAATAAAGGACAGACCATTACATACATTCGCACGTCTCACGAATTCATGGGCACGTTCTTGAATTAATCTTAAAAAATTGATAACTTTCTTTTGTCGCGATTGATTTAAAATTGTTAATGAGACGTTAAACATTTATATTATCCAATGATAACCAACTTCGAGGACGGTTTTGAAAATCCAAGTCATTCAATAAATAATCACTGCAGTAGCTCAGTTGGTAGATGCTCGCTCCGTAAGTAAGAGGTCGTTGGTTCGAACCCCGACCGGGTCTGACCCAAGACTTGACTGTTCTTTTGCCAAGCACTCGGCATTACGAAATGAAAGTCACGGTTCTTTCGGATGGGAACTTAAAAAAAACGAGGTTCCCTTGTCACGGTAGGGATGCCACGATAAAGAACCCTGCTGTATACTGCCATCACCGCAACGCACAGGATAAATTTCTGTACTATTGCCTATAGCTGGCGACGTCTCGATATAAGTAAAATATTCTTGACTGAGACGTTAAACACCATTACACAACTCAACTCATTCAATAAATATTCAACAAAAATAAAAATGAAATTAAGTATTTACGTGGGACAACAAATATCCAAATCGGTTTGAATATCTGCAGACAGAGAGTCAATGGATACTTCCGGTTCACGTTCACGTTTGGCATATTCAATATCAAGGTCAGGAATACGCTCGACGTGAGGCCGGAAAGCTTCCCTGCCAAAAACTATGAGACGATTCCTGATTTCCGTTCGTTCTAGTTCATCCTTTTCAATTTGTGTTTGAAACAATGCTGAATACAACGTATAAATTTCGTTTGTTAAATCTTGTGCACGACAATTCTCTGTGAAACACAATCCGGGTTTTTCCAATTTAAATGAATATTTTATAGTGTTTTCTGGTGTATTTTTACATTCCTGCCAAACACCACTGATTGTCAGCATACTTAGAGATGTCAAAAACACACATATTACCTGAAAGTAAGAAAAAAAGATACTGTAGGGTGAAACCAGCTAAAAACTAGATTGCTTATAGCCATGGTTTGTCAAGCGGTATTATTATTATTATTATTATTATTATTATTATTATTATTATTATTATTAATTTTTTCTTATTTATTTTTTTTTTATTATTATTTTGTTGCTAGTGTTAATCGGTTCAATATGTGTATTTTTGTGGGCCGTTGGGCATTTTATTATATATTTTTTAAGTGGCAAACTTATTTATTTTTGGTTGCCCAGTCATATTGGTATTAAAGGCAACACAAAACTCAATCCCGGTGCTAAAGCAGCATTATCAAAACCAGTGACTTATTTAATTCACCACTGCTCAGTTGTTGTAGAGTGCTCGCTCCGTAAGTGGCAGGTCGTGGGTTCGAACCCCAACTGGGTCTGTCCCAAGACTTGAAAGTGGGTGGTGACTGTTCTTTCGCCAAGCACTCGGCATTACAAAATGAAAGTCACGGTTCTTTCTGATGGAAACTTAAAACAAACGAGGTCCCTTGTCACGGTAGCCGTGGCATGATAAAAAAACCCTGATGTGTAATGCCATCAGCGCAACGCACAGGCAAAATTTCTGCACTTTCGCAAATAGCTGGCAGCGTCTCGATATAAGTTAAATATTCTTGACTGGGACGTTAAACGCTCTATACAACTCAACTCAACTCTTATTTAATTCTTTATACTGATTTCAAACCATTGATAAACAATTATATCATTGATCAATGGTCAAATCATTGGAATAACCAAAAATACAATTATAGCTATATTTAGTTCATCCCTGTCTGGGATTTATATATACCCAGTAGGTGCCTTGTCACGCCTTTTATTATGAGTGATCTGCGATTATTTTAATTCAGATGTACGCGTGGTCGGAATTTCCTCTGACCTTAACACACTTCCTGTCTGACGACTGTGTGTAAGATCAGAGCAATTGCTACATCAAAAACCCCAGGATGGCATGAAAGTCTAGTCAATCTATGAAAAAATGGGGTCAAACCTTAAAGTAATTGCAACAGAAAATATTTTTATGTGATTCTTTTTAGAAATTGTGTTTTTATTCACCACAAAAAATATAACAATTTCACTCCAGTGGAATTTGGGTTTTTTGTCAATTGAAGTTTCCAATAGCATTTTCTATAGAAAAGGGAAATAACTCTGTATTGTGATCCTAAATTTTACACAAAATTTTTCGAAAACTCCAAGTTTTACTCTGATACTATATGAAGAACAACCTAGAAATAAGATGGAAATTTATACATGGACTTAAAATAGATAATTTAAAACAATTTAGAATGTAATATGTAAATGGAATGGAAAAAAAATAAATAATTTTGTCGAAAGAATTTATGCAAAACGCTGATTAAGGGCATGTTAATGAGATGGAAAAAAGATTTATTTACCTCAAATATATTTTGTTATACACAGAAATGATAAAATAAGTATATCTCAGGTTAAAAACATAACTTTTCTTTACTTCTACTTCATTACTTTGAGTATTCTGTTATTAATTCCTCATCACTATAGAAACATCGATTGTGAAAGACTTAAAATAAAATGCAACTGAATGAAAATGGGCCAATGATTTCACTTTAAATTAAATCAGAAATGTTGATTATACAAATGGAATCAATTAAGATTGATTAATTCCAGGGTCTTTGCTTTACTTTTTGTTAAAATAGCAAAAAAAAAAAAAAAAAAAAAAAAAAAAAAAAAAAAAAACATAATATGATAATTGGACTAAAACTCCACCTGTTTTACAGGATTTATCTCCCTTGTCTATTGAAATCCCCATAATAAATTAAAACTTCTCAAAAACTTGTTTCCCCTTGTCAGATTTTGGTTGACTTTTTACTATAAACATTTCATGTATTTGAGAGCATAAATTTGTTCTGTTGCAATAAGTTTGAGGTCAAACTGTAGATTGACTAGAATGTCAAAGGAAATTCAAACTAATGGGCGCGTTGTTTTCTTATATATATATGTGAATTTTTGGGATTTGTTGCCGTTACATTAGGTGGACGCATTATATGCTAATTATTTTTATTCTTTATTTTTGGTTTTTTCATTGTGTTTTCCGAATGGTATGCGTTTTTTTAATTTTCTATATGTGTAATTTATTATGCCTTTTCGGCTGTTTTTATAAATGATTTCGAAATGACAACATGTACATTCTGTATTTCAATAGAACAACACAGCGACCGTCTAAAAGTGCAAATTTGCAAATCGAAATGTTAAGCAAAAAACTCAGACGTTGTATGTAGTAAAACTTATGGCAATCATTTGACCCGTCAGTTTTTTTTGAAAAAAATAGGATTTGGTGATAAAGCAATTAAGCTTACAAAGAAAACAATGAATAGATCTTGGGAATTTAAAAAAAAAACTGTAAATGTGCACGTGGTAAGAAGTGAGATGGCAAACTTGCAGTTGACTTGTAACTAGATTTCACTATTTATGGATGGATTGATGGACGGACGGACAGATACAGACAACCACTCAGACAGACAGACGGGCAGGCAGATAGATAGATAGATAGATAGATAGATAGATAGATAGAATTTATTTTTAGACTTTTTATGACTATGACTAAGCAGTTACAAGCCCAACAAATGCTTTTTCTTATAACCCCATTAAGTCAAATGTCATGAGCTACTTATGAATTTTTATGAAATAATATAATTTAAAAAGTAGCACATGGCACAAATATAAATAGTTGTATCTAATACATACCGCGATCATGTCTTCATTCGAAATTCTGTGATAAATCCCAGTGTAGATATCTCGTTTGAAGTATAGTAATTATTTTTGTATCTTTTTGTTAACGGAATTCTGGTTAGTTTTCAGCGGAAAAATATTTAACAACATCCAAACTACCACATCCATACCGGTATAGACCTTTATTAAATCCTTTTACAAAGTTTACTTAAAAATTTAATGTTTATATATTAAACTATAGTTTGGTCTTTAAAATCTGTTTCCTTCTTTAGGTGAAGTGACATTTTGAGTAGCTTTAAGTACCTAAAATTAATAATCTGAAATACGGATCCATATTACAGCACTATTAAAGTAGTTAAACAGCTTGTTTCCTCCGTATCCAGTCATAAGGAAAACGATTATATTTACATGCAATAGTTTAATGGGATGGATATCTGTCATTTTTTTCAAATGGCAAATTATTTAATTTTACTTTTTCTTTACATTACATGCTCATTAATAATTTATAATAAATTATAGATATTTACAGAGTATGCCTTATATTTATAAATCTTTGTTCGTTGAATTAGATTGGATTTGGTTGGATTACAGGCCTCAGTTTCACAATCTTCCTCAACTAAGGATTTTCAATAACTTAGATTTAGCAAATTTGGCAATATGTTTCTGAATTACAAATAAACATTTGTGATAAAACTAAACAAGCTTCAAAGTGATCTTCAAAGTGACACCTTAAACTCCCGAATATCTAAACAATTAACCAAATAATTAAGATTTCAAATTTGTCAGAGTTTAAGTTTAGTTTTTTTAATTAAGTAAAATCTTTGAGAAGATTCAGAAATTATTGTGAAACTAGAGCCTGGTGTTTAACGTCTCAGTCAAGAATGTTCCATTTATATCTTCATTGATGCTTCTTTAAAATTGCTGTATACAAATGTTAGGCACTGCTAAGTGAAGTGACTTAGTGCACTGTAGTGACTTAGTTCACTACTTAGTGCTGTGACTTAGTGCACTGCTTACTGTAGTGACTTAGTGCACTGCTTACTGTAATGACTTAGTGCACTGTTTAATGCTGTGACATAGTGCACTGCTTAATGCTGTGGCATAGTGCACTGCTTACTGTAGTGACTTAGTGAACTGCTTAGTACAGTGACTTAAATCGTTGCTTAATACAGTGACTTAGGTCGCTGGATTAGGAATAGTCACCTGATTTCTGCGTCGGTTGATGTCATCAAATTATTTATCTTAAATGTTTCTCTGTTACTGTTAAACTTTGATCAATCAAAAAAATCTCGTTCCATATGTACTTCAATATACAAATAAACACTTAGCTTGTCTAATTAAGTTGTTCCGCATCTAGTTTCACCAATTGTTATTTCGTCCTGGTTCAGGAAGAAAGACAATTGATAGTACATATTTAAAAGCTATCTAGATCTATAGCTAGATAGAGTGACTTAATTAACATACTGTAATTATAAATAAACTATATATTGTATGAGTTTAAAATTTTCTAGTCAATACTTTTAAAATAGAAAAACTGTAATTTAAAAAACAAAAAAATGAAAGAAAAAAATGCAACTTGGAAAACAAATAAAAGGTCTTGAAAAAAGACAAAAATATACTAAGAAAACAGATATAAAGTCCCCGGTTTTGGACAGTCACTAGATTTAATGATGATATAATGTAGCAGTGTGGTACGGTTCCCAAAAAATGTTTAGTTATTATTTAATACTATTTGTTCACAATACGTATACAAGTATATAAAAACAAAATTTAATTCCAATTTTACAAAACAATGAACCACCAATCCTTGATCCTTGTGTATTTTAAAACATTAAAAGCATTGGTTTTTATGGATAATCAATATATATATATATATATATATATATATATATATATATATATATATATATATATATATATATATATATATATATATAAGATTGATTTCTTTAAGGTTTGGTACAAACGTTTAGAAAGATTGTTATAAATTGACTAATGTCCAAATTAAATTCATTAAGTGATTGGTTGTAGCACAAAGCCTTGTAATTTGAGCCCTACAATTAAAATGCTGCAATCTCGATTCGTTTAGTGTTTAGTACAAAAGAACGTGACGTTTAAATATGTGTTTTTTAAAACTTATGCCCTTATAAAATCCATAAAAACATTGGTTATTACATAACCCTTGATATTCAAAGTATACTAAAGTATTACAAGCTCGCCACTAGACGTGATATTATGATCATGTGCAATGACCGTCTAAAGTTCTATGGTCTTATAAACTGTTTTTATCTCTCAATGTTCACAGTTGTGTTGTCATATGCCTTTTTTTCTTTAAAGAAAATATTATTCAATACATTCAAATATGGTATATGACAAATTTGTATATGACGGTGTCATACACAAATTTTGTTGTTAATCTTTCAATGTCCATAGTAGGATTGTCATATACCATTTATATATATATCGTTAAACACACTCAAAAATGGTTTATGACAACAGCCTTTTGTGTGATTATGAATGTTCAGACTATTGCATCTGTGAATCCATATGCGATGACAATACATGTACATAAGGCACCTAATCATTGCTAAAACTAGAACTTGATATGATACCAAAATGAAAACGTTTAATCTGAGATCCATGTCTTTTTTGACAGCTTTCTAATATAAACACGTAAGTGGGAGGTCGTGGGTTCGAACCCCGACCGGGTTTGACCCAAGACTTGAAAGTGGGTAGTGACTGTTCTTTCGCCAAGCACTCGGCATTACGAAATGAAAGTCAATGTTCTTTCGGATGGGAACTTAAAATAAACGAGGTCCCGTTTCACGGCAAGCGTGGCACGATAAAGAACCCTGCTGTATAATGCCATCAGCGCAACGCACAGACAAAATTTCTGCACTTTCGCCTATAGCTAGCAACGTCTCGATATAAGTGAAATATTCTTGACTGGGACGTTAAACACCATTACTCAACGTACTCAACTCTAATATAAACAGTTAGACCTGATCATGACCACATTTCATCTAAGATCTTTATGTTATTATGACTAGATCCAAATATAAACGATCAAATTTAACCCCATTTTATATCTTTATAATTGTTTAAAGCAAGATAAGTAACACATTGATCAAAACCTTTGATTCAATACTTTGATCAATTTTTTCCCAATTTTTTCGTTAAAGCTCACACAGACGAACATATTTAAGAGAACTTTTAAATTTTGTATTGGAATTTATTGGAAATATTGTATTTTTTTAAATTATACATACATATTATCTATCTATCTATCTATCTATCTATCTATCTATCTATCTATCTATCTATCTATATCTATCTACTTATTCGTTTATTTATTATCTATTTATTTATTTATTATCTATCTATCTACTTATTCGTTTATTTATCATCTATTTATTTATTTATTATCTATCTGTCTATCTATCTATCTATCAATCTATCTATTTATTTAATTATTTATTTATTATCTATCTATTTATTTATTCGTTTATTTATTTTCAAAACTGCTTTATTTGGGACAGATAACCCTATTAACATTAGTGTGGTCCATGAAATCGTATTGCTTGATGGTTTGACTTAATTTTATCTGAATTGTGATTGTATACACCAGATCTAATTTGATTTAAGTAACAAAATTTGGGTTCAAATCAAATATTTCATTATTTACATCAAATGTTTCAAATGGTTTTGATATGACAAAGTGATCATGTACATTTGCTGAGGTTAGAGGTTCAAAACTGGACAATAATTTTTGTTAGTTGCAATCCAGCAAATCAAATACGTTTGAGCACCTGTTTGATTAACGTCCCATCCTATGGAAGACGGTTTGCACTATCAGTCACTTTACGTCACTGAAGCAGCCGGATGAATTCGTGGAATACATCGATCCATTAAATTTGATTGACAGTTTCATTGACCAATCAAAATGCTAGTTTTGCAAGCTTAAATGCCACGCCCCCAGGACAAACTCCGTGGAATAGGGACAAAGTTTAACAATAAAATATGTAGGAGTTCACTTGAATGTAATAGAGCCACTTATCGATACTTTAAGAAAAGTTATATCAACGTAAAGCCACACACACGGATACAGAATAGACGGAAATCCTCATTTCCTACAAAAAAAAAAAAAAAAAAAAAAAAAAAAAAGAGCAAATTGTCAATATCCAGTTTTCGAGTCCACTTATAACACAAGAGGATTTGTCCGATTAAGTGAGATTTGAACCCGGACAGTGCCGATCAGAGGAAACCACGTCTTATTCAGGAAGAGAGAGAGAGAGAGAGAGAGAGAGAGAGAGAGAGAGAGAGGATAATTTTTTATAATGGAAAAAATAAATACAACTAGACATTGTAAAAGTTTTGTAACCCAGGTTTACATATTGTCATATATTCCATTTTCCGTCCGTAGTCTGTAAATCTTTGTTTTATGTACGTTTTGTGTATTGTTTGTGTGACGTTGTGTTTAGTGAACATGCGTATTGTGTTGTGACGTATCTATGTCCATGTGTATTGTTTACTTATATATGTTTTTCACGGTTCTATAATCACGCACGAAATCCGTTGCATTCTGGTATTGCTCACAACTTTTCTTTTTGCGTGAAACTCTTAACTAATCTCATTAACAGCGAATCATTAATGTAACAACACTTATTTTTTCATCATTGGAACATCTGGTAAGAAAAACTTAATCTATTTTTCCCGTTTTTGAATTTTTATAATTATTCGCGGCATATCCTTATTTTGTAATTTACTTTATTTTATCGAAACATTTACTAAATATTTATGAATGTTCCAATTTTCTGTATTTTCAGACTTTTTTGTATTATTTATTAATAAACATCCGTCAATAAATAGAACCTGAAGACATCTTTTGTGTAGTTTCAA
The DNA here is from genome assembly GCA_029721355.1 of Tegillarca granosa. NCBI lineage: Eukaryota > Metazoa > Mollusca > Bivalvia > Arcoida > Arcidae > Tegillarca > Tegillarca granosa. Next base: position 22,107,576 of record CM056608.1, read on the forward strand.
TTATATGCAAACACTGTGTTACATTGGCGCCCACGTAGGGACGGAAAAAAATATATTAAAAGTCAGATGTTCAGAAATTTTTCCATTCACTTGCGAAAAAAAGATGAATAATAAAGAACTTTTCATCCGTTCTTCATTGTTACTCCTAAAGGTTTCCAGTAAGCTGTTTAAACTTGAAGAAAATTTAATTGAACTGCGCATGTGCTGAAAATGTGTATTACAATTGACTTTGACCTTGAAATGATGAATGAAGTATTTAAAAAAAAACAAAGCATTTCGTCGTTGGAAACTCTGGTTGATATACAAAATTAATGGTGGAAACAAGTATTTTGGTGGAAACTCGTGCAACAAGTATGTTCCGTAGATGTAATAAGAACTGACAATTTCTCCGTATATAAGTATTGTCACGCGTGTGTCGAAAAAATCCGTGCACTATCATAAAACAGTAATGGGACTCGTGTGTGACATTTTTCACTACTGTTCTGCATGTTGAACCAGCTATTGAAACATCTTTAGAACTTTAATTTTGAAACAGAAAGTTTTCTTTTTTTCTTTCTCTTCATCATCGTTCCATCCTTGCACAATTTAATGCATACTAATACAGCACCAAGACCGGGGTAAGTGTATATATGTACATGTGTACATATATCTGTGTTATATGTTTTATGTGTTTTATGTTGGTAATTATATAGTAATTTTTGAATCATGTCGGTAACAAAAGGTCAGTATCAAACCCCAGATAAAACGTCCAGGACAATGTTAGATAATTTAGTTAAGGTTTCTTCATCTGGTAGTAAAACAAGTGAGACAAATATGAAATTTGGAGGTGGTGCAGGGCTACCGGCTCCTAATTTCTCTGGAAGTGATAGTCATAATGGAAGTGTACATTTAGAAACACAAGTCTGTAAGATTTCACCTATTGTGCCTAAACAGCTAAAATCCCGCCATTTTCTGGAGACGATCCTCCCCAGAAAGGCGATGTATCTTATGTTGAATGGAGATTCGAAGTTAAATGTTTAGAGCAAGACACAGATTTGAACCCTAGCTCGGTTATACAGGCGGTTAGGAGATCACTACGAGGCACGGCGAGAAAAATTTTGATCCCCTTAGGTGAAAGAGCACTAGTGACTGATATCATTGATAAGTTAGATGCACTATTTGGTGATATATCAACTAGTGGTATGGTGATGCAAGATTTTTATAATTCATTTCAAGGTGCTAATGAATCGGTGACCGCATTTGGTTGTAGGCTTGAGTCAATGTTACAAATAGCAATTGAATCTGGTCACTTAGATCATGCTTGCAAAAATGAGACCCTTAAAGAAAAATTCTGGACTTCCTTAAACTCAGATAGCTTAAAAGCACAGACACGTTACAAATTTGAGACTATACAATCTTATGATGTACTTTTACGCGAGGTGCGAAAAGTCGAAAAGGAATTGAGCATCACAAACGTCAATTCACTATCACATTCACAGTCATCCTTGCCTAAGGGTAACACCAATAAAACTGTACACCACAAACCAGTTGTGAGTGATCCAACACCTGATCTCATCACACAAATAGAAAAAAGGTTTGATCAAATATTAGAAAAGTTGAAAAAATGAACTAGAAACAAGGATTGATAGATAGTTTGATTCATTACTTAATAAACTTAATGACGTCACAGAGTTAATGGTAAACAATTCAGGTAATAGTGTAAATGGTGTTAGAGGTAGAGGTTAGTTCAGGTACTAGAAATTTTCACGGTAGGTAGAGGTAATGGTGAACATTTAAACTGAATGTGGCTTCTGGTGATGGCCAGCCGGAAGCCAGTAATTGTGTAAGCGGCCAGGGTCATTATTTGATAGACTAGTGGGTGATTTCAAACATTACAGAAATATTGATACAGGGTGAGCAGTTTTCAGCATTGATTGATACTGGTTCCATGGTAACTACCATCTGCAAATCTGCTTATGACAGTTTAGAATTCAAAACCAGTTCTTAATGATTTGAAGTTGTTAGGCTTGCAGGTAACTCTTGCTGATGGTTCAAATTTCGATTACATCGGCTACATAGAGTGTACTATTAAAGTACCATTCCTTAGTCAGAATGAGTTTTACATTCCAGTGTTGGTTGTACAGGATTTCAAGATGAGTGGAAACTGTATATGTTATTGTGGGTACAAATTTAATTCGTATGTGTAATCAGCAGCTCAACAATACTGCACATGATCTTGATATACCATAGGTTCATTCCCACTTGGCCAACATTTTGAAATTTTGTACATATAGGTAAGGTTTTAAATGTTGGCTACGTGGGAATTGCTGTCAGTTGTAGGATTAAGCAAAACAATAGGTTTTAATTACAGGTGAGTGTATAGTCTGTTTCTGGAAAATATGAAAATATTGATGTTAAATATTCTTAATAGGTACATGTATCACATTATAATTTCATGTTAAACATCAGGATTAAATTCGCCTTAAAATGAAAATTAGACTTTGTGCACATCAAGATGATATTTACAAGAAAAATGTTTTACAATGCAATCTCAGAATTGACCCTATATATATAGAATATAAATAAATGAATCTTGACAGTGTTATAAAACACAATTACTCCACTCTCATTTTCTTTAAAATATAAGTTATTTATTTATTCATTATTTATTCAATTATTTTTTATCTATTTTCCAAAATAAAATGAATGAATGAATTTAAAAATAATATTAAAGGGGGAAAGTTATTACATTGTATTTTAATCTAAAATGATATTGGCATTATGGTACAGTATAGTACTATTATGTCATTTTGAATTTCGTGTCTTATCAAGGAAGTTTGTATGTTAAAATCTCTTTGAGCTCTAAATTTTTAACACTGGTTAAAGTTAATTGGCCATTTGGATTTATCTACGGATTAAATAGATGAGCTATTTGAGTTGATTTTCTACTGCTTTACAAATTTATGAAGATTTACTTAGCATGTTAAAAAGTTAAAATGTGGTCTTAAAGCTTACTGTTTACAAAATCAAATGGTATGGATATCCAAAACTTCTGATGGTAATGGACATTTACTGGATTTGAAAATAAATACCAATATTTATTAAATAGTCTGGTTATCTTTTGTTTGATTTGGAGGAAAACATTTGCGCAACCAATATAAATGCAAGGAACGGATTCAAAATATTGCTTTTGCCTGTCTAAAAATTAGGAGATTTGTTTAGTGGTGTGTTCTCGTATCATACATGTACATTTGATATTTGTTACTCAGTTTTGAAATAACTATTCATATAAAGATTACAAAGGGTTTAATTTATGTGAAAAATGGATGTTTTTTTTTTCTAAATGACAAATAGCATTGTATATGGAGTAAAATTTTACAATGCATTATTGTTTTACAATACAGTATCTAAATAATTAATAAAAAAAAAACAAGAATGTTTAGTCTGATTTTGCCTATTTTACCCTGAAGAATAAAAATTAATTTGAATAAAATTTATAATTAATATTAACATGTACATTCTTTAAAATGATTTCACCATATTATCAAAGAAGTATCCTGGAAAAGACTACAGCTAAAACTTTCCAGGTGAGATCTTAATTATTTATTTAACAATGTTGGCTAAGTGGGAATGAGAAATTTTTAAATGTTGGCTAAGTGGGAAGACACCATACCATAGGAGTGGCAGTTAGCAATCGATTCTATAAATTGTAGAGATTTTACTGTTAGGGCAAGTACAAAGAAAGTTATCAATATTAAACCTAACGAATCTGTTGTTGTGACTGGACTAATTAGAGGATTAAATAGTAGCTCATGTGACTTATTGACTGAAACGTTAGAGACATCAAATTTTGTTGTGTGTCCAAGAGTTGTTAAAGTAAATAAAAACATTCGCACTGTCAAAATACCAGTTAAGATTTGTAATATTACAGCCACACAAATCTCAATAACAATCTGATATTTGTTCAGTCAGCCAGGTCAAAGTCGTTGAGGATATGACAGATAACAATAGTACGTATTTTGTTAATACAGAAGGTCCTGTAGACCTTGGTATTAAAATAAATAACTCTGTGTTAACACAAGATGAATAAAATTTAGTACAACAGTTTCTTCGGAAATGGAAACATGTATTTTCCAAAGGGTCACTTGATCTTGGTAAAACTGACTTGGTAAAACACAAAATCATTCTTGAGGATGATAATCCATTTAAACAGCCGTACCGCAGAATCCCTCCTGCAATGTATCAAGAGGTACGGCAGCATATTCAAGAAATGCTTGAAGCAGGTGTTTAATATTAGAGAATCCAGCAGCCCTTACTCGTCTAACTTAGTTCTTGTTCGCAAGCGTGATGGTACCCTGCGTATATGTCTCGACTTTAGGATTCTTAATTCTGAAACCCGTCAAGATGCGTATATGCTTCCTCGATTCGATGATATTATTGACACGCTTAGTGGTGCCAAATATTTTTCCAAACTCGACCTGAAATGTGGCTATTGGCAGGTCGAGATAGAGGAAGAAGACCGACATAAAACTGCGTTTTCTGTCGGCAACCTCGGGTTTTATGAGTGCAATCGCTTGGCCGTGGGTTTGACCAATTCGCCGGCTACATTTCAGCGTCTCATGGAAAAGTGCATGGGGGAAAAGCTGTTGCAGGAAGTACTTATATTTCTGGATGATCTAATTAATATTTTCAGATTTTGTGTCTACACATTTTGAGAGACTAGATGCCGTGTTCTCTAGGCTTGCCGAATCATGGTTTAAAGCTAAAAGCAAGCAAATGTGAACTATTTATGACTTCTATTACATATCTTGGTCATGTAATTTCAGGAGAGGGTATCTCAACGGATCCCGAGAAAACTTCAGCGGTTAAAAATTGGCCAGAGCCCAAAAATGTCAAAGAACTGTGCCAATTTTTAGGCTTTTGTGGTTACTATAGACGTTTCATAAAAAAATTACTCCAAGATAGTTCAACCTTTAAACGATATGTTGAAAGGATATTCAACTCAAAAAGGTAGTAAAAAGTCTAAAATCAAACCATCCCAGTGGTTGTGGAGTTCAAGCCAACAAGAGGCATTTGATAGCATTAAAACCAAACTAACTGAGCCTCCTATACTTGCTTATGCTAATTATTATCTTCCCTTCACTCTCCATACTGATACTAGTAGCTCTGGTTTAGGCGCTGTCCTATACCAAACACAAGATGGTGTGAATAAAGTTATTGCGTATGCAAGTAGGGGCCTTCGACCAAGTGAGCGTAACTATCCTGCTCATAAACTCGAATTTTTGGCCTTAGAATGGGCAATAACAGATAAATTTCACGATTATCTGTATGGCCAAAACTGTAAGGTAGTTCGGACAACAACCCACTCACATACATTTTGAGCAAAGCAAAGCTTGATGCCATAAGTCATCGTTGGGTAGCGGCTTTGGCCAGTTATGATTTTTCGCTTTGTTACAGAGCAGGTAAATTAAATGCTGATGGTGATGGGTTATCACGCAATCCCCAGCTATTAATGATGCTGTAAAGGCAATATGTGAGTCTTCTTTGTCTTCTGTTCCTCTAGGTAGCTTGTGTGTCCCAGACTCTTCCTTCTCATTCGGCTGGTAATGCGTCATTGTCTGTGGAACACTTTAATAATATAAACTGGAGATCAGAACAGGAACAAGACAGTGTCATTAAAGAGTAGCTTACCTGCTGCGTACCGGTATTCGTCCCCGAGGTGATGCACTTAGAGGGGAGAACAAGGCAGTACAAAAATATTTGCGTGAATGGCATCGTTACAAATTTGTAAACAATGTCTTGTTTCGCACTTCTCTTGTAGATGGTGAAGAAGTAAACCAGTTGGTGTTACCCGAGTCATATAAAAAACTGGCACTTAAAGGTGTACACGATGACGTTGGTCATCAAGGTAAAGAGAAAACGTTGTGGTTGGCTAAACAAAGATTCTATTGGCCTGGTCTTGAAAGAGATGTTGATAGTAAAGTTAACCACTGTGGTAGATGTATACGACGTAAAACACCATATCGACCTACTGCAGAATTAGTTCCCATTGAAACATCCTAGACCAATACAACTTGTATGCATAGATTTCTTATCCCTTGAGAGATCTAAAGGGGGATATGAACACATATTAGTAATAACCGACCATTTTACCCGGTACGCTCAAGCAATTCCCTGTCGGAATCAGCTTGCCAGTACAACGACTAAGGCACTATATGAACAGTTCGTTGTTAATTATAGCTTTCCTGAAACCATTCATAGTGATCAAGGTCGAAATTTCGAAAAGAACTTTGCAAACTAGCTAATGTGAATAAAAGTAGAACGACCCCTTACCATCCCATGGGCAATGGTTCGGTTGAAAAATTTAACCAAACCCTATTAAAATGCTTGGTGCTCTTGAAGATGATCAAAAGAATAACTGGAAAGCGTATGTAGCCCCTCTGGTACAAGCATATAACGCGACAAAGAATGAGGCCACGGGCTACTCCCCACATTTTCTAATGTTTGGGTGGCACCCTCGGTTATCTGTTGATGCTTACCTAGGACTAAATGGTGGAGGAAATCGGTACACATGATCAGTGATTCCTATGCAAATAAACTTCATTATGATTATAAAAATGCATCAGACGAAGCTGCAAAATAAGCTTTGCGTAATAAAACTCGTTATGACGACAATGTCAATGAGTCAAAGCTTGAGGTCGGTGACAGGGTTTTGGTCAGAAATGTTGGTCTTAAAGCAAACAAAAACTGGCTGTTAAGTGGGAGAAATTTCCTTACTTGGTAACAAAAATTCCAAATAAAGATATTCCGGTGTACGAAATTAAACTGGAATCTGGTAAAGGTCCATTACGTACATTACATCGGAATATGCTTCTACCATTTAATGCACTCCGTCATATTCCTTAGCCAACGAAGGCAGTGAGACCAAACCAAATAAACCAGCATGTACTCGATCAAGAGTCAGACCGGTAACATCTAGAAATAGTACTAGTTCTGATTCAGACCTCTCAGAGTCAGAAGGCGATATCCGTTTCATTCCCAGGTATATTATTCCTCAGAGAAGGGAAACTGTACACGATTTACCTCGTGAAGGAAATCGCTTAATGCCTGATTCTGATAGAGATTAGATTTAGATCATAATGACAAAATTGACAGACTTAATAATGATCGTAATATACAGGAAGTAGAATCTCAAAATATACCAGTACGAAGGTCACAGCGATCAAGAAAACCGCCGGACCGATATGGTCAGTGGATAAATTCACAAATAGTAGAGAATGAAGTATACAATGTATTTTGTATAAATTGTACCAGTTTAATTAATTTTACCATTTGTGGTATTTATATTTAGTTGTATCAGAAGTCCATTAAGTAATTATATAATGGACTTCTGGTTGTATTTAATAATATGAATAGTTTTGTTTTTAATAGAGCATATTTTGTGGTAGTTAGTAGTCATTCATACTGTAAGTCATTAACAGTTTGAAATCTGGAGGTGATTTAGATACAGAATCATTCAAATGGTTTTTTGTATTAGTATATAGAGAGTAAAAATCATGATCATGAGAATAAAATTAACAATATTCTGTAAAGAATTATAATTTTCCGTCCGTAGTCTGTAAATCTTTGTTTTATGTACTGTGTATTGTTAGTGTGACGTTGTGTTTAGTGAACATGCGTATTGTGTTGTGACGTATCTATGTCCATGTGTATTTGTTTACTTATATATGTTTTTCACGGTTCAATAATTATAATTATAATTATAATTATTATTATAATAAATTTGATTTTAATGGTGCTTCAAATAACGGAAGGAACTAAAATCCGAATTCTGATGTGATCCGGGATCCTTTTTGGTTTTTAATATCTACCTGTATTTTACACTAAGTAACGTTGAAAACATCGTCTTCTTTATCAGAACCAATGACGAAATTTTCAGATGCATGAGTCACAGCTTCAGTATAAATTTGTCTATTAACTGATACGTGTATTTTATTTTCACCAGAATCATCAGTAATTAAAGGTAAGAAAAATGTTTAGCTACTGTCGATTACAATTTACAAATTGTTATCTATTTACCTAAGCTAAACTCACAGGCGCTTGTTTCGCTATTTTAAAAAAATAAAACCCCTGGACCCTTATATAAGGGTCCAGGGGTTTTATTTTTTTTAAATAGCGAAACAAGCGCCTGTGGCTAAACTCTGAAAAACAATCTCGTACATACACATTTAATGGACGTCTCAACTATTGAGTATATATCTAATATACCAGTGTTTTACATAATTAAAATAGAGTGATTTTAAGGAAACAAAACATTAAGAGTTGCCTTACCCCACCTCGCCATCAGACACTTGTTTTCAGTGATAGTGGTCAATATTAAGCCTGTACTGTAGTGTACACGTGCTATACATCCAGTGCAGGAAATAGAATATCTATTTAAAAAGAAAGAAGAAAAACTAACTAATGATATAGCCCACATTGTAGACTCTGCAAAGGCCTATTTTCAATCTGACATTTATTTTGCCTTCTTCAAAATATTAAAAATCACCCCTTTTAGATCAGGGCTGGTCTAACTACTGACCTTAATTTTTTGATTGAAACCTGAAACACAGATATTTTTTTTATTTAGCCTAAAAGTAAATTGCTGCCATTTACTAGTACTGCTGAAGTTTAGACATCAAGTTCAGTGAAAGAGTTGATACATTTGATACTTTGAATTCAGTATTTGCATGGTGCATGTAATTTAAATGGAATATATATCTTTTATATTGCAGGAGTCAATCATTTATAATGATATTCAAGTTGAAAAATAAATAATGAAGAGGAGATGATTTCAGCGATATTGAAAACGTTTAACAGGAGTACCTCTGTAGAGCAGCAGAGACATGAGAGGGACAGGTCTCCTGTTGGTGGAGCTGGTTTCCAAGGAAATGATAGAGAAGAAGATGACTTTCTTTTGGTTGGTCAAACACAGAGTGAAAGAACAACAGTATATGCCAGAGACTTTTCAAATGATGTGAATTGCCCCCCTTCCTATGAACGGGTATGTTATTTAGTTGCTTTATACACACTATGATGGGAATGGGTTGATTAGATTTATAAATCTAAATTTTATTTATAAATAATTATTGCTCTACATACACTATGATGGGAATGGATGATTGGAAGTATTGCTCTATATGCACTTTGATGGGAATAGGTTGATTATAAGTATTGGAGGTTATTATATTAATTCATATTCAAATATAATTGTTAATGAATTAAATACATAAGAAATGAATATTTGCTCATTATTAAGTAGTTTCATTATCTCCTAAGAAGCATAATCTTTATGACATAATTTGCATAATTTCTTTTTTTATGTCACAATTTTGATTGATCTTATTAAATCCATATATGGTCTTTCCCTGGATCTTGTCCTTGGTTCAGAAAACAGGAATAACTCTCAACTGAAAAGATTGATTCATTTGATTTAATGGGGTTTTATGTCCCAGTCAAGAATATTTTACTTATTTCGAGACATCACCAGTTATAGGTGAAGTGGCAACAGCCTTAACCATGCAGTATTTCTTGTTCTCTGTCCATAAGTTCTTCCTACCAAAATGGAACCAAATCAGCACAACATCACTAATTGATATACAATATAGATTTTGTTAAATCTTTTTTTCATGTTCCCTGTACAGTGCTTTTCAGACCATCGAGTCTTAATTTTGACTCTTTGGAATTAAATTGACTCCTTACTTTCAAGAAGAAGCAGTTATGTATATATAGTTAGGATTTGACTCTTAAGATTTTGAAGTTAATAACACCATCATCTCTTTTTGTATGAGCTGGCCTCACACGTTTATGGATCACAGTGCCTCTCACCACCTGGATTCAAATTCCACTCAGGACCTATCCTAGTGTGAGACAGTTTGTCAGTTCACTTGCCCAAGTCTGTGGTTTCTCGGGGCACTCTGGTTTCCTCCATCATCCAAAAACTGACCATCTTGAATAAAGTGAAAGAATCTTGACTGGGGCATAAAACTCCATTATTTCACTCAATTCTTTTTGTATGATGTGTGTTCATGAAGTCAATATTTTGTAATTAAAACAACATATTTTTCTTTTTAGGCAACATCAATACCAGATGATGAACATTTACCATCATATCAGGAATACAGCAGTTCTCAAAAAGAATACTCACCTTGGCTGGCAACAGGATCTAGCAGTAACAGCAATAAAGATGCTTTGATTATGAATCACCATGACAATAGTTTAGGTTTTACACCTGTAGTGGACATACCTCTCGTGCTTTCCCCAGAGCTACAACTAAGAGTTGATTTGATGAAGTGTTCGGCTGATGTTAACTTATTCCGTCAGCAGGATTTGGATTTGTCAAAGTTTAATTATGATTTCAGTGTTGAATACTCTGTTTTAAGAGAGTATGAAACATCTTTTTGCGATTCATAATGTAACATTATATTTTGTTAAGCTTTGCATATGAGTCATTGTATCCTTCATTGTAAGAAAAGCTCTATTTAAATTGTTCAAGTGTAAATTAAAATCCATATTGCTCCAGTTTATTGCCCCAGTTTACTTAAGTAGAAAACAAGTACACAAGAGGCTGGCATTGAATTAGACTGATGTCCCTATACAAAAGGATTGCTCTTTACCAGTGTTATTTCATTTCACCTGAACAAGAACAGATTTATAGATAAACATATTCACCAATTTGATATGAGATAATGCAAATGTACAGGCCAAAAAAAATAAAGTACAATAGTATTTTTTAATGCCAAATACCTTGACCTATGGGGTTAAGATTTAAGATTTTAACTCTGTGACCATGTCCTTTGACCTACATACCTAACTTTGATTTGTGATACTTCATCTCTCATTGGTTAACATTTGTGTTAAGTTTGATCAAAATTCGTCCACAGACATGATAGTTATGGAGCGGACATGATGTTGCTGTTAGTTATTAAGTGGACATAATGTTGTTGTTTAACCACCAACACCCCCCTCCCCTCCCATCATACCATTTTAAGGGGTTATAAATTATATTTGGTCTACTTTTTTTAGACCAGAGACAGACAGTTAGTGATTATGATGTTCTGAAATTTCAACATCCCGTCCTAATCAATTACGTTATATAATACTGTACAAATTATTTCTTTTCAAGTGTAATATGATATTTTTATAAAGTTTGGTATTTTTGGAAGGTCTAAAAATTTGGAAATTATTGCATACTAAAATGAGATAATATATATATAGAGATTTTATTTTGGTGTTATTAAATTATATTTTTTTTTGATGAATTCTCAATTTTATGTTCATTCATATTTTACAGATCATGTATACCGGTAATGATAATTGTAATATTGATGATGATGATCATAATAATAATAATAATAATAATAATTTATATTTCTCAAGTACATGTGTCATTTGTTCATAGCTTAACACTTTCACTACTGAATAAATTCTCGTGACGTGTCGTCATGACCGGGGGAGTTTCGTCACGCGCCCCTCACCTGCCCGAGTTAATTTGCCCGTATATGACTAAAAAGCAGGTGCTCGTTCATGAATGGACAAAATAATAACAAATCAAAAAAATTCAAATGCGATGAAAATGAAAAAAGATCGTATATCGCTGCCAGAATGAAAGTTCCACACCGTGTAGCCGACAAACGTGGAAAATCTGTGAACACGGTGGCCATGAAGTCGGATCGCGGAAGCAATGTTTGTATCTCGTTTATAACTAAAATACATTTTCATGTTAAATGCTACTCACGGCCTGTCAGACATTAATTTTAACTTAAAGGGTGAAATTTTCCTTTTTAGAATATACGCTCTCGTTTGTACATAGTTGTTAGCGTTGTCAATCGCGCCATTTCTGTTTTCGATATATCCCTACTTTATATCGAAAATCCCTCCATTTGAAGGACTACCAATACGACAACACACACTTTAACTTATGTTGTACTAATGTACTGTTTTCATTTACGTCTATGATCACAGTAATATTTGATTACCTTGCTCAAAGTATCCAATAAGACTTTGAGAGAGAGAGAGAGAGAGAGTAAATATAATAATTTTTCAAAATAAATTCAAAATAACTGATCCTCAATACAACTAAAACTATATATTGCTGGACTATATCAGTTACTCTTCTTATTTGAAAGTTTTTTTGTTTGTTTGTTTTTTTTATTATTATTTATTTATTTATTTATTTATTTATTTATTTTTTTTTTAAATATAAAAAACCAAAATAAACCAAATTTTGTAGTTGTTGATGTCATCAAACTGACTTGTTTTTTTTTTCTCCATTTTAATGATTTTAATAGATTATTTTCTAAGAGTGCACTGATTTATCCAACTGATTAATAATTACTTACCCCCAAAATTTTGATTTCCAATTTTGAATCCATGTCTAAATGTTAAATTCATCAAAAAGACTGTAGTATATTCAGTTATGTTCACTATTTAAACTATTTACACTATTTACACTATTTATAAAAGTTTTAGTTTACTGATTTATGTAATCTCTCAGACTGTGGTAGTCTGAGAAACAATCAGGCAAACACAGGTGTTTCCCACACTGCAAACATCCATACTTAGTTTGCTTCCTACTCTGTTGGTAACCACTGGATACCCTCATGTAACACACATGGCACCAACTTCTAGTAGCAAAAGTGCCTGGTAAATGACGGTGTTGTAATCTGTTTTCAAGTGCCATTAGAGGGGGTCTACCTTGCCGTCTATCCTGCTGGTATCCATTTATCAATCCTCTTATTACCTCCTGAGTAAATTTCAGATAGGTAATTGGAGCTTTACCTGGTTCAGGCTGATGGTTTGGACTTTTAAGGAAGCAAACAAATGCACAGTATTTAACAATCTCTAAAAGTCGAAAAAATACTCTCTTTGGCCACTTCAAGGTTTTCTGACTGAAGGCATAATACTGAGTATATTGGTCAGCCTTATCTACACCTCCCATGTACTGTGTATACTGGGCAACTGCTATAGGGCAAGCAATATCCTGCTGTTCAAATTGTCCAGTTTCTCTGTTGTGTGATGACCTTTGAACTGTGGTCTCGGAATTGCTATGGATGGTGCTTAAAACTGTAACAACCTTTTTGTCCTTCCAAGCCACAGCTGCAAGTGGTCCTTTCTGGCGGAACTGTATATCTCCTCTGTTGTTCAAATTTAAGATTTTTTTCTTTCTGAATTCTTGTGGAAGATCTCGCCAAACTTTTCGAACAGTACCACATGCAGCTGTTCCATAATTATTCCACAAGGATAAAAAAAGCTCAGGATTTGTAAAATAATTATCCATGTAAATATGGTAGCCTCTGTTCTGAATTTCAGCTGCCTCAATACACTTTTTGACAACATTTGATGCCAAACCATGCTCTGTACGATTATCTTCCCGGCCAGTGTATACATCTACATAACACACGTAGCTGCTCTGGGCATCAGCAACAGCCCACAATTTTATTCCCCATTTTACAGGCTTCCGAGGCAAATATTGCTTGAATTTTACTCTTCCCTTGAATGGTACCATGCATTCATCAATTGAGATTTGTCTACTTGGGATGAAGTGATGTTTCATTTTAGAATTTAATTCATTAATAACATGTCTTATCTTAAACAAAATATCATACCCTGGTTGCCCAGGCTGGAGAGACATCTGGTTATTACAAAAATGTAAATAACGCATTAACTGCAAAAATCTGTCTCTTGTTATTGTCTTGCTGAAAAATGGAGTAGAAAAAAAATCTTCAGTAGACCAATATAATCGGACAGATGGTTTTTTGTCAATGCCCATTAAAAAACAAATTCCAAAAAATGCTTTCATTTCAGCTAAAGTAGGTCTACTCCATGCCATTTTGTTCCTATCTGGGTGATTTTGTTTTTCTTGATTGGCAAAGCGGTCAGTCTCATTCAAAATAAATTCAATAAGTTCATCAGTTAAAAACAATTGAAAAAAATCAATAATATTTTTTTCTGGTGCTAAAATTTGGGTGGGGCCTGTTGCACCCCTCGGATCAAATGCATGTGGAAACCCCCGCTCATAAAAATCAAAGTTTTGGTGCCAACCATCAGCTGGAACATCATTACCACTTTCACTTTCACTCTCAGATTCACTTTCAGTGACACTGATGTCGCCGATTCCATCTCTTTCCAACATAAGCTGCTGAAAAGCAGCTGCTTCTGCAGCTTCATTTGGGCCCCATCCTTCAAATTCCTCCCCAGAAGAATCAGATTCCATTATTCTTGGTCGGAAAACAAAAACACATGTTGATATGTAAATAAATAGATTTGACCTGGTTACCAAACGACATGTAAACAAAAAGTCGGGGCTTTTGTTACAGCTTCCGGTATTATCAGACCGACGTTACCAGGCGCTTGGAATTTATTTTTTGACAAAAATTAAAAGTAATGATCATATTTCCCTGTCGGTAGATTTATTATAAAATTCATTTATATATGATTTAAACGTCCTATACATTTCTATTATTTTAACGACCCATTTAAAATAACATCACGTCTCAGTTCCTTTAACAGTTCTGTGTCCTGTTTGAGGTGATCAGATGTTATCCATGCATATAACTCGTTTTAACCATAATTTGGCTTAAAAAGTCGGTATAAAATATAATTTAAAGAGATTTTTTAGTTTTTTAATATAATTGATTTTAAAGTTTAAACGCTTTATGCAAAAGAAAAATAATTCAGGATTGGCGATCAAGACTACACACTTACACGATTGTCATACGAAACCCGGATGTAAACAAATAAATAAAGTCGATCTTATAACGATTTTGATTAAATTTTCTGCATTTATTTTACATGCTATCAATTTTGATAATGTTTTCTGTCACAAGGATTGAAAATTAAATTTAAGTTGAGCATAATTATCGGGGTGTCAAATTTTAAAATCACTTGACTGCAAATGATGCATTCATGCATCATCCGGCAAATCCCCGGTGATGCTTGAATGCATCACCCGGCATCTCCCCGGTGATGCCTCAATGCATCATCCGGTTCGAAAGGGTTAATTAGTTTAATCAGTGATTAACACAAATTTAAAACATAAGTAAAATCAAAATAATTATTATCAAGTCAATATTTTTATAACAATTTGCTTTAGTTTAATTGAATTCTATCAATTTTTTTGACATTTACAACATTAATTTCACTACATATTTGCAATTATGCAAATTTAATTTTTGGCCAAGCATTTGATTAAAACACTCCATGCTTCAAACAAATGGTAGGCCCCAGTTACAACAATTGGTTATGGCATGTACAAAATTAACAAAAAAAAACAATTGACCTCTAGAGTTGATGGTTTACTTGCCCATAATTTTACAGATAAACACTGCAGACCATTATGAATATGTTCATACATTACAAAAATACTGAACCAATCAGTAAAGACATACAACAAGAAAACCTTTTCTCACTTGAGGTTAACCGTGACCTAACCCAGAGATGTGAGACGCCATTGGTTTAACGAATAACATCTAAACTTGTAAACCACCAAGGCAGTTCAGGTTTTAGACATGAATTATCTCCCTTCAACCATAATTTTGCACAAAATAATATACTGCATCTTTCAAGTGTTTAAATAAATGTACTCATTTCCAAACCTTTTGTTAAAATGCAATATTATATGTTTAAACTAACAGTTAGAATGCAAATAAATATTTTAATTTTTTTTGTTGATTATTATTACATATATTTATTTAACTATTTATAACTATTTATTATTATTATTATTATTTTATGCCACCAAAATTGGTTAAAAGTTTTATCCATTGAAAATTACCCACTAGATGGTAATTATGTTAGTGATAATATGTAAGAGTTCTATATTTTGTTATATTTGGAGTCACTAAATAGTTTTTAAAAAAGAATTGTGTGGGATAAATCTGCATGTGTTATGATATTTATTATATATTTTACATCCTTTTGAATGTGTTTGCAATGTGCTGAATGCTTATTACCTTGTTGTGTTACATTTTGTATTTTATAAAACCATGAAGAGTTACAATCAATGGGAGATAACTCCCAATATCCCAATATACATTGACTAGTATTATATATATATATATATATATATATATATATATATATATATATATATATATATATATATTCTATAAAATGAGTCGGAAGATTTTTTCCAATCCTTGTCTGAAAATATTAACATTTTTTTGTGATACATAGTAGACAAGAAACCAGTGCTTCCAAAAACTGAACCAGTTTTAGACTGTCCAACTGGCTGTTATATGAAACACCCATGTTTACAAAAGATATTTTGGGAGAATCAAATATTTCATGTATATAAATGGTACAAAGTATCTTGGCATGTCTCTATTGACTTGGGAATAATGCTTATTGTATTTCAATTTGTCTGTGTTCACTGTTGACCTCCTCATTGTGTACTGTTGACCATGACTTAACTTTCAAAAAGAAAATTTTTTTTCTTGATTCTCCATTGTGATCAGTAGCTTTTGTTCTTTTAAAAAAAGTGAAAATGTTGATCCTTTTATGCTGATTTTTTTTTCTCATGGTTGTTTCATCTACTATGACTCATATTATTTATACATCACAAATGATAAAAAATAATTTCTCATCTGTATTGCAACAATTTGTAGACTAGTCACTTGAATTGTTGATTTTGACTAGTCTTTGTTAGAGATACACTGACTTCTTTGTCTAGTTTCACTGACTTCGTTGACTAGATCACTATATTGACTAGTTTCAATAACTTTGTTGACTAGTTCACCATGTTGAATAGTTTCACTGATTTTGTTGACTTGTTCACTGACTTTGTCGATAGGTTTCACTATGTTGACTAGGTCAATGACTAATGACTAGTTTACTTAATTGATTAGTTTTACTGACTTTGTTGATTATATTGACTAGGTTACTATGTCAGTTAGTTTCACTTTGGTGACTATTTTCACTGACTGTGTTGGTAAGTTTCATTGTGTTGACTAGTTCATTGTCTGATGACTAGTTTCACTGACTATGGTGTTCAGTTTCACTGTGTTATCTAGTCTCACTACCTATGACAATCAGTTTCACTGTGTTGACTTGTTCATTGACTGTTGATTAGCTTCACTGACTATGTTGATTAGTATGACTGTTTTGACTAGTTTCACTGGCTCAAACTAGTTTTAATGTTTTGACTAGTTTGACTGACTGTATTGATTAGTTTCAGAAAGTTGATTTTACCAACTGTTTTGGTTAGTTTTACTTTATTGACTAGTTTTACTAATCAGTAGTATGTTAATGATTTTCACTGACTATGCCGACTAGCTTCACTTACCTCTTTTATGTTGACTTGTTTCACTGACATTTTGGTAAGTTGCACTGACTATGTGACTTTATTTATTTGTTTACAGGCTTTGTTTACTAGTAGTTTGTTTCACATTCTAAAATATTGTTTATGACTTGTTTCACTATGTCAACATGTTTCACTATGTTTGTGTATAAAAATGCTGTTCAATGGAATGGGATTTTCAAAGTGTGCTTTATTTTACTTGCATACAAATGTTCAATATTTGATCTAATTCATAATCATAATAATTATGTGTGTGAGTGTGTTTTTTTTAGCTCACCTGAGCTGAAAGCTCAGATGAGCTATTGCTATCCATCTTCGTCCGTCGTGCGTCGTCCGTCGTGCGTAAACTTTTTACATTTTAATCTTCTCCTCCAAAACCACTGGGCCAAATTTAATGAAACTTGGTAACCATCATGCCTGGGTGAAGCTCTTTCAGATTTGCACAAATGAAGGAGTTATGTCCCCTTGGGGCCCCATAAGGGGGGAAATAGTGAAAAACTTTAAAAATCTTCTCCTCTGAATCTACAAGAGATATACCTTAGTTATTTCATTTATAACATCCTTAGGTCATCTATTTTCAGATTTGCACAAATGGTAGCCATGGGACTCAAAATGGGGAAATTGTGAGGCACTGAGTGGGGAATTTGATAAAAATTATATATTTGTCACTATATCTTGAAAACCATTAACTTTTTGTATAGGCATGTATATTAGAATATTGTAGGTATTGACATGACGATCATTTTGATATATAGATCAAGGTCATATGTTGAAAGGTCAAGGTCACAGCTGCAAAAGAAAACTTAAATTGCTAAATATCTTGAAAACTATTAACATTTTGTATAGGCATGAATATTAGAATATTGTAGGTATTGACATGACGATCATTTTGATATATGGTTCAAGGTCATATGTTGAAAGGTCAAGGTCACAGCTGCAAAAGAAGACTTAAATTGCTAAATATCTTGAAAACTATTAATGTTTTGTATAGGCATGTATATTAGAATATTGTAGGTATTGACATGACGATCATTTTGATATATGGTTCAAGGTCATATGTTGAAAGGTCAAGGTCACAGCTGCAAAAGAAGACTTAAATTGCTAAATATCTTGAAAACTATTAACCTTTTGTATAGGCATGTATATTAGAATATTGTAGGTATTGACATGACGATCATTTTGATATATGATTCAAGGTCACATGTTGAAAGGTCAAGGTCACAGCTGCAAAAGAAGACTTAAATTGCTTATTATCTTGAAAACGATTAACATTTTGTATAGGCATGTATATTAGAATATTGTAGGTATTGACATGACGATCATTTTGATATATGGTTCAAGGTCATATGTTGAAAGGTCAAGGTCACAGCTGCAAAAGAAGACTTAAATTGCTAAATATCTTGAAAACTATTAATGAATTGTATAGGCATGTATACTAGAATATTGTAGGTATTGACATGACGATCATTTTGATATATGGTTCAAGGTCATATGTTGAAAGGTCAAGGTCACAGCTGCAAAAGAAGACTTAAATTGCTAATTATCTTGAAAACTATTAACCTTTTGTATAGGCATGTATATTAGAATATTGTAGGAATTGACATGACGATCATTTTGATATATGGTTCAAGGTCACATGTTGAAAGGTCAAGGTCACAGCTGCAAAAGAAGACTTAAATTGCTAATTATCTTGAAAACTATTAACCTTTTGTATAGGCATGTATATTAGAATATTGTAGGTATTGACATGACGATCATTTTGATATATGATTCAAGGTCACATGTTGAAAGGTCAAGGTCACAGCTGCAAAAGAAGACTTAAATTGCTAATTATCTTGAAAACTATTAACCTTTTGTATAGGCATGTATATTAGAATATTGTAGGTATTGACATGACAATCATATATATTTTGAGGTCATATATGTTGAAAGGTCAAGGACATAGCTGCATAAGTATACTGAAATTGATTTATGATTTGGAAATTGTCTATTGCACTTTGCAAACTGCATTGGACAATATCTTCAGGTGAGCGTTAAGGCCCATGGGCCTCTTGTTTTATATTTTTGTTTGTTATTTCTACTTTATTTTACCTAATTATAAAATTATATTTAATTATATTAATAAATTTTTTATTTTATTATTTTTACGTAGGAAAGTCGAAGACTTTTCTAGTTATGTCGTTGTTGGTAACTATCGTACCATATCTATGTAAACAAATGTCAGTTTTCTTGAGCACTACTGTATACTTACGTTCCAAAGAAGTAGACCTGTCCAGCACAGCACAATCTGGGTGTTACAAATGCATGTCTGGTTTTATTTAATTCAATTTCGAATCACATTTCAGAGAAGTAAAGAAAGTAACACAGACAAAAAAATAAATAAATGAATAATAAATAAGTAAACAAATTTTAATTTTTGGAAATTGGAAATTTGCATATCAACTGTCCAGCTCCAAACAGCGGCTCTTTTATAAATAAACGAACAACAATGACTCTGTAAATGAATATATACTAGCGGAAATAAGTAACTGTGCATCAATAAAATTTATAATTTCGCTATTATTACTGAATGTATAAATCTTAAATTTGCACAAATGGTAAGTGTATATTCCTCTATCATATCGCTCGGTCATTGCATCAATTGCCCGTGATTTTTACGCTTCATGCGCACGGGTCGGTTTTCACGCAATTGTCGCCCAGCATTTCAGTGTGACAATATTTTAGGAATAATTTACTGTTGTTTGTTTGTTTGGACACCAGAAAACCAGAAAAGCAAGTTCATTCGGTTGAAAGCTTCCATAGTGTAATGCCTAGGTTAAATGAAAATGATCGCCTCCGCGCAATTGGTATGCTTGAGGCTGGTATGACCCAAAGCTTTGTCACTAGACATTTTGGTGTCCACAGAAACACTGTTTATGCTTTATGGAGACGATACCAACAGTTTGGCACCACTAAAGACCGCCCTCGTTCAGGACGTCTACAAGTAACGACACGTCAGCAAGACAACCATATCCGGCTTGTGCACCTCCGGAAGCGTTTCCAAACTGCCAGTACTACTGCCCGGAGCATTCCTGGACTACGCCCAATCAGCCCCAGAACAGTACAGAATCGTTTACGGGAAAGACATTTTCGCCCACGACGTCCGGCAATCCGTCCAATTCTACAACGACGTCGTCGCACAGCTCGTCTTGCATGGTGCGGAACACATTTACGCTTCAATCGACGAGACTGGGCACAAATTATGTTCACCGATGAGTCCAGATTTCACTTGGACAGCAGTGACGGACGCTCCAGAGTGTATCGGCGCATTGGAGAACGTTTCAATGACGCTTGTGTGGTGGAATGACGTTCGTTCGGTGGGGACAGTGTAATGGTTTGGGGTGGCATCACAGCGATGACAGAACTCCTCTGGTAGTCATCGACGGGAATTTGACCGGTGTACATACGGTACAATCCTTCAGACCCATGTCATCCCTATTCATTCAAGGACAGCAACGTAACATCACTTTTCAGCATGATAATGCAAGACCACACGTCGCACGGATTGCTATGGATTTTCTGGCACAGCATAACGTCAATGTGTTACCGTGGCCAGCCTTTTCACCCGACCTTTCTCCAATTGAACACGTATGGGATGAAATGGAACGCCGATTACATCATCTTCCTAATCAGCCTGTTACATTGCAAGGGTTGGCCCAAGCGTTAGACCAAATATGGAACAACATCCCTCAAGCATTCTTTAGGCATTTAATCAACTCTATGAGGCGTCGCTGTCAGTCCTGTGTCAATGCTTATGGTGGTTACACACGATACTGATCTTGTGAATTGACTTTTACTATCTGCTATGTTTCTAGTCCCCTGCGTATGAAAAAAACAGTATCTGTAACCTTTTCAATGACATGAATTTGTAAAGAAATATCTAATAAACAAATACGAAATTATTCATTGCTCTGCATTTTCAAATTATTTTATAATCTCACATTTCAATCATGTACAGTTACTTTTTTCCGCTAGTATATATAGAGAATCTTTCTGAAAACAAAAATAAAAAAAATATTTATCAAAGAATTAAAAAGAAGATAATAAATAAAATATAGAGGTTATAGTTCGCGTTGCAGAAATAGGTCACCGTCTGTTCGGAAGATATTGTTACTTTCCGTTCATTTTCGGAAAAACTTCTTCTTGTCTGTGTATATTCTTCTAATTTTGGAACACCGTTATCAGTTGACTTATCTGTTTATGGTAACTAGACTTACACTTGTATGAAACGTAATTAGCCTTAACAGCAATGCCGACATGTGTCGGCTAGGACATTAAATCATTCATTTTCTGGAATCCTTGATCAGAGGAATTCGTCATTTTTTTCTCATCCAATAAATTAATTGAAAACGTCACTTCCTAATTTTATCAGAAAAATGTGTTTGATGTTGAAAAGGTGTACCGACAGGAGTTGTCATACACGATTTTCTCAGCAATGGACAATTAACTTTAATCAACTTTCATACAGAATAAAAGCACTTTATATTCAGGTATGATTTTTGTTGGATTAACAAAAAAAAAAAAAAAAAAAAAAAAAAAAAAAAAAAAAAAAAAAAAAACGTAAATACATGTGTCGATCATCTGCAAGGTACAGCACCTGTCTTAAGTAACGATGTACAGAACGATCCATCGCGTCAATACTCATCGAAACAACAACAAACAACGATGTTTGCTTTTGGTTCTATTCAATCTTTATTAAAAACACCATGTACCATATGCTCCACCTAAGTTCGAGCAAAATCGTGTCTGGATTCATCGGACAAAGAATTGCCGTCAGAAAAAGAGAAAATTAAAAAAAATGTATTAAAATTTCAAAGTAAGGATGTACGAAAGCATTGAAGGACAGAATTTTTTCTCTGTATTTTGGGAAAAGGCCCCCGAGGGTTAACTGGGGAAAATGTATTAACAGGAAAATTGGGAATAGTGACATAGACTGTCAAGATTCAGTCAAAGTTGTTTTTTTTTTTTTTTTACATTTAATACAGTTGTTAAAATCAATCAGTCTTTATTTATTTTTGAATTTCAATATTATTAGAGATAGAATAGAAGAAGAAAAAAGGTCATAGTATTTGCACAGAAATCTATCTTTACAATTTTGAGAAATACAGACATTTTCATAATTTGATGCCCAAAATTTGCACTGATCTGGCATGCTACAAATGGCAAAAGTGCTACAAAATCCGAATCCTCTGATTAACTTGACAGTGACTGTCTTTAGATTTTGCTTACCAGTATTATAGTTGCCGTCGCTGTTTCTGTCCGAGTTTTGGGTCATCTTTAACTTTTTTTCTATTTTTTTCCTGAATCTGAATAAGACTATCATTTTCTGACTCATGGCGATAGAAGTACTGGTTTAACTAAAAAAAAAAAAAAAAATCCTGTTATTGTTTTGAAACTTTTTGATGTCTTCTTTTTTCAGTCATTTTATATAATATTTACTGTTATGTGGTTTTTTGCTCACCCGAACTGAAAGCTCTTAGAGCTATTGAGATCCATCTTCGTCTGTTGTCCATTGTGTATCGTGCATAAACATTTTACATTTTAATCTTCTCCTCCATCACCTTAAGCCAAATTCATTGAAACTTGGCTACCATCATGCCTTGTTGGTTGCTTTTCAGATTTCCACAAGTAAAGGAGTTATGTACCCTTGGGGCCAATAAAGGGGGAAATAGTAAAAATCTTCTCCTCAGAATGTAGAAGAGGTATACCTTAGTTGTTTTATATATATTATTCTCAGATCATCTAGTTATAGATTTGCACAAATGGTAGTATCGGGGCTCAAAACGGGAAAATGGCAAGGCGGTTAGTGGGGAAATTGCTTTAAATTATATATTTGTAAGTATATCTTGAAAACATTTATCTTTTTGTACAGGCATATATATTGGAGTATTGTAGGTATTGATATAACAATCATTTTGATATATTGTTTAAGGTCATTGGTTAAAAGGTCAAGGTCATAGCTGCATAAGACAGGTAATATTGTTAATTATCTTAAACACTAACTTTTTATACGCATGTTTCTTGGAATATTGTAGGTTTTGGAATGACGATCATTATGATTTATGGTTCAAGGTCAAAGGCTCAAGGTCAAGGCCATAGCCACGATAATGGCTTAAAAGTTAATTATCTTGAAAACTATCAACCTTTTTATAGGCATGTATATTAGAATATTGTATGTATAGATATGATGATGATTTTGATATATGGTTCAAGGTCATTGGTTCAGACGTCAAGGTCCTAACAACATAAGATTGCTTAGATTGTTAATTATCTTGAACACTATTAACTTTTTGTATAGGCATGTATATTAGAATATTTTAGGTATTGATATAACAGCTATTTTGATGAATGATTCAAGGTCATAGGTTTATAGGTCAAGGCCATTACTGTATAAGAAGGCTTAAATTGTTAATTATCTTGAAGGTTATTACGTTTTTGAATAGGCATGTACATGAATATTATAGATATTGATATGATGATTATTTTGATATATGGTTCAAGGCCAAAGGTCAAGGTCCTCTCATATACTTTCTTTTTTTTTATCTTATCAGAGGTGTCTTTAGCATCAATCAGTCGTCAGAAAGTACAAAAGTCATTTTCTCTTTTTGCTGTTATGGTCATTATTGATTGAATGTTGCTAAAGATGCCAGTTTGGAATCTGCATCAAGCAAGATTCACCCAAACATATTTCATTGGCAAATTGGTTTCCGAGTGTAGTGGGGTAATGATGTTTTATGCACCAGTCAAGACTTTTTCACATATCCAGGAAGTCAGTTCTTAGATGAAGGAGGATACCAAAGTGTCCCAAGAAAACCACTGATGTTTGCCAAGCAAACTGACACACTTTCTCACACTAGGATCTGCGGAAGCAGCATTTTAATCTAGGCACTGAAAGGCAATGTGACCTTTAAGATTGCCCTTAAGACCACTTGGTCACCATGATTCAAGTGGTTCCAGAGGATAAGAGAAGAAAAATAGCATATTTTTTGAAATGTTGATATAAGTAATTTAAAGCATTATATCTTTTCATGTCGTTGACACCATGACATTTAAGTGACAGAATCTTGACAGGAATGTAAAGCACCATTCCTCCACTCCACTCTTCTCAACTAAGTATCGATATCAACCCCATTACCAGGTTTTCATGACTACTTTCCTACGTTCAGCACAGTCTGTGCTTTGATTATTTTGAAAGTAATGAATAATATTTAGCCCTTTAGGTAGACTTGTTATATCCAGCCCTGCCAATGCTTGTTGTTGCATGGTGAAGAATGTGGGCAATTATGTGTATTGTTTGTCTTTTCCTCTTTAATAATTGGACCTTATTGAACCAAATTTGGTGAGAAAGTTCATGGCAGTTGAGATGATGAGAAGTGTGACATTCATTGTCATGCTATATCAAAGATAGCTTTCATTACTGTAAAAGAAAAGAAAAGCCAACTGAAATAGATTTTAAAGATTAACTATATTAGTTAACTTATTTTGTTTATATATATATATATATATTGCAACAGTAACTTAATCGAAAAATAGATGTATTTTGTTGACAATATATCCTGCTTATTTCAACCTGTTACTGTGACAGGTCACAAGAAGTTGTCAGATAGGTACTGCCTGCGCATGATTATTAAAATAAAAAGCTTTGTTCCATCTTACAAATTTTTGTTAAAGATCCTTGGTTAATGAAGGCTAATAAAATGGTGTGCGTGTGTGTGTGTGTGTGTGTGTGTGTGTGTGTGTGTGTATGTGTGTGTGTCAGAAAGTTTTACGAATCATGTTCAATAAAAAGCATCTTTAAACAGATGCTTTCTTAACTGAAATTGTTTATAACGTCATCATTATACATCACTGGTATATTTTATATATTATGCTATATTTTTTTGACAAGATTTTGACAAATTCCTCCTTGAAACAATTGCACGATATTTATCTAAGATTTAAGCAGGCTTGTTACTGTTGAAACCTTTTTAATAAAAGCCCAAAAAATAAATAAAAATTGTGTAATGTAATTTTCTTATCCTGTGCATTCTTCTCTTGTAGTTTGTTTTTAGCTCAACTGGCTATAGCCAGCTGAGCTTATGGCATGGTTTTGCGTGCGTCCGTGCGTCCGTGCGTGCGTGCGTAAACTTTAATCTTCTCCTCTGAAACCACTGGGGCAATTGGAACCAAATTTGGTGTGGAAGGTCCCTAGGTGGGATAGACCAAAGTTTGTACCAGGCGACCCCGCCCGACATCCAAGATGGCCGCCGTTACTATAAATAGCAAAAACACATAAATAGCCATTGCTGAGTCATTTTTTAACCGTTTTTGTTCAAATTTGAAATGTAGAGAGTAGATAGCGGGGCATTCAACATATGTAACGGGTTTTTATGAGAAATTTTTCGTTGACCCGATTTTTACGAATTATGCAAATGAGGTGTAATATTTAATCAATTCTTTGAAAATCTTCTCCTCTGTAACCACTGGGCCAATTGGAACCAAATCTGGTGTGTAAGGTCCCTAGGTGGGGTAGACCAAAGTTTGTACCAGGCGACCCCGCCCGACATCCAAGATGGCCGCTGTTACTATAAATAGCAAAAACACATAAATAGCCATTACTGAGTCATTTTTTAACCGTTTTTGTTCAAATTTGAAATGTAGAGAGTAGATAGCGGGGCATTCAACATATTTAACGGGTTTTTATGAGAAATTTTTCGTTGACCCGATTTTTACGAATTATGCAAATGAGGTGTAATATTTAATCAATTCTTTGAAAATCTTCTCCTCTGAAACCACTGGGCTAATTAGAACCAAATTTGGTGTGGAAGGTCCCTAGGTGGGGTAGACCAAAGTTTGTACCAGGCGACCCCGCCCGACATCCAAGATGGCCGCTGTTACTATAAATAGCAAAAACACATAAATAGCCATTACTGAGTCATTTTTTAACCGTTTTTGTTCAAATTTGAAATGTAGAGAGTAGATAGCGGGGCATTCAACATATGTAACGGGTTTTTATGAGAAATTTTTCGTTGACCCAATTTTTACGAATTATGCAAATGAGGTGTAATATTTAATCAATTCTTTGAAAATCTTCTCCTCTGAAACCACTGGGCCAATTGGAACCAAATTTGGTGTGGAAGGTCCCTAGGTGGGGTAGAGCAAAGTTTGTACCAGGCGACCCCGCCCGACATCCAAGATGGCCGCTGTTACTATAAATAGCAAAAACACATAAATAGCCATTGCTGAGTCATTTTTTAACCGTTTTTGTTCAAATTTGAAATGTAGAGAGTAGATAGCGGGGCATTCAACATATGTAACGGGTTTTTATGAGAAATTTTTCGTTGACCCGATTTTAACGAATTATGCAAATGAGGTGTAATATTTTATCAATTCTTTGAAAATCTTCTCCTCTGAAACCACTGGGCTAATTGGAACCAAATTTGGTGTGGAAGGTCCCTAGGTGGGGTGGACCAAAGTTTGTACCAGGCGACCCCGCCCGACATCCAAGATGGCCGCTGTTACTATAAATAGCAAAAACACATAAATAGCCATTACTGAGTCATTTTTTAACCGTTTTTGTTCAAATTTGAAATGTAGAGAGTAGATAGTGGGGCATTCAACATATTTAACGGGTTTTTATGAGAAATTTTTCGTTGACCTGATTTTTACGAATTATGCAAATGAGGTGTAATATTTAATCAATTCTTTGAAAATCTTCTCCTCTGAAACCACTGGGCCAATTGGAACCAAATTTAATGTGGAAGGTCCCTAGGTGGGGTGGACCAAAGTTTTTACCAGGCGACCCCGCCAGACATCCAAGATGGCCGCTGTTACTATAAATAGCAAAAACACATAAATAGCCATTGCTGAGTCATTTTTTAACCGTTTTTGTTCAAATTTGAAATGTAGAGAGTAGATAGTGGGGCATTCAACATATTTAAAGGGTTTTTATGAGAACATTTTTGTTGACCCAATTTTCAAGAATTATGCTTAAGGTGTAATATTTAGTGAAATCTTTGAAAATCTTCTCCTCTGAAACAACTGGGCCAAGTGGAATGAAATTTTGTGTGGAAGGTCCAAATGTCAGCCTGACTAAAGGTGGTACCAGACAACCCGGCCTGACATCCAAGATGGCTGTCATAACTAAAAATAGAAAGAAAAAAAAGACCATTGTTGATCTTTTTTTCCACCAATTGAGCTCAAATTTTAAATATATAAAGTATACTGTGTGGGATTCAAAATACATAATGTTTTTTTCTGAGAAAATTTTTATTGACCCAATTTTCAAGAAATATGCAAATTAGGTGTAATATTTAGTAAAATCTTTTCCTCTAAAATCACTGGGCCAATTGGAACCAAACTTCCTGTGGAAGGTTCCTACATCGGCCTAAAAAAAGTTTGAACCAGTCTAAGATGCCTGTTGTTACTAGATATATATATATAAAATAGCCATTGTGGATCCATTCTAAGCTCAACTGGCTAAACCCAGCTGAGTTTATGGCATAGTGAAGCATGCCTGCATGTGTGTGTTGCAAAGTAGGCTTCATTGAAGCAAAAATGGTCATAAGCTCAATTTATTTCCCATCTTAAGCTGATGAACCAATTATGGTAACCACATCACATTGTCTTACAGGGGCCACAGTGGCTGTGTGGTCTTAAACATTCGATGGTACGAATCACAGCACCTTTCACCCCTGACATTGTGCATTAATGCCAAGTGGGCTAGCACTTCATCTTTGAAAGTTTGTCAGTTAACTTGCTGCTTGGTCGTGGTTTTCTCCTATAATCCAGTGTCCTCCACCATTTCCAAAATTGACAGTCTCCATATAAGTGAAATATTCTTGAGTTGAACGTTAAACAGCATTTCAATCAAAAACAAACATTGTCTTACATATGCAGCCAGTTGAGCATCACAGGCCCTATTGGGCCTCTTGTTAATGTACCCAAATGTATTCAACATTGTTCAGCTTCTAACTTTGTATAATCATGTTTATTTATTTATTTATTTATTTATTTATTTATTTATTTATTTATTTATTTATTTATTTATTTATTTATCCTTTCACTAAGATAACTCCGACTGCACCTGCTTAATGTTTTTGATATTCAAGTCCCATATAAGACTGCTAATACTTGAAAATCATTATCAAACAACATCAACAACAACAACATCATCATCATTACAGTTGGTTGGTTTGTTGGTTGTAATGTTGT
>CM056608.1:22139978-22215070 GCA_029721355.1 Tegillarca granosa
TATTTGATTAAGTATCCCGAGGTCCAGAAAAAATGCCAGGATGTCATTGATAAGGTATTGATTGATTGATTGATTTTACAGGTTTTTATGTCCCAGTCAAAAATATTTTACTTATATCGAGACATCACCAGCTATAGGTGACATGGCAGAAATTTCTAACTTTGCAGTGCGCTTAAAGCAATGTGCAGGAAGGGTTCTTTAACGTGCCACGCTTGCCGTGATACGTGGGGCATCAGTTTTTTAAAGTCTCCGAAGGACCCGTGACTTTCATTTCTAAATTCCGAGTGCCTGGCGAAAGAACAGTCACTACAAACTTGCACACAAGTTTTGGTCAGACTCGACCGGGGTTCGCACCCCGACCTAGCACACTCAAAGCGAGCACTCTACCAACTAAGCTACCATAGTTGTCATTGATAAGGTAAAATGAAGAATAAATCAAAACCAAATAAACAATGTTGTCAAGATCGATATTGTTGTATTGATTGATTGACATCAATAGAGTTTTAATCAAATAGGTATCACCTAATACTCCTTTACATATTGGTTTTAGATGGCCGAGTTGTCTATAGCACGTACTCATGGGTCACACAACCTCTATTATAAATCGCGTAGGTTCGAATTCCAATCTTGGACCTGTGGTTTTGGTGAACCGGTTTCCTAAGCCATATGTAAATGACCTCGATATAAAAGGGGTGGCGGTGGCCAAGCGGTTAAGGCGTTAGATTTCAAACTCAAGGCGTCTTATTGTGTTTGGTTTGTGTTTGACCGCACATGAGAATACGGATACTATGAGATTGAAGTTATTGATTAAAGTGCCAGCTCGTAATTTATATTAGTATGTCGCACATTCTACATCAAAAATAACTAATTTGTATGATATTGCTAATTGTAATAAAGAATAATGAAATAAGTGAACAAACTTTTAATTTTTATCTATTGTTTTATTCAGTTTGTCGGAAATGGCAGAATGGTGACGTCAGCAGATAGAAGTAATCTCACATATATCGATGCAACAATAAACGAGATACAGCGCTTAGGAAACATAGGTATGTATAATAATGTATACTTGTTTGATAAATACCGCACTAAATGACATATATATTAAAATTAGATAAAGCACTGTTTAATTTTCAAACCTGATACAAGTTCGCAAAATCATTTGGGACATACATGTATATGATGTGTTTAGAAAGATGGTGCGTAAAAATGTTAGATCGATTAGATTCACAAGTAACTCCTACCTCTGTGGATGGATTTGAATTAAACGTAATACATATGTAAACAACGATTCACTGTTTTGAATACCAAATTAAGGTGTGTATGTCAAAGTTCAATGTTACTTTGTCAAATCTTATATTTTAACACCTTAGTAGATGTTGAGAACTTGGGAGTTTTTTTTCAAAATATATTGCTGTATGGATACTTGTGTAGTTTTCCTTGTCATTGGAATTTGAGGGATGTAATGTTTTGTTGTAATTTTCAAATAACGTCGTTAAGAGTGATGTATTGATGGGGGTCCTTGGTGAAAATGGACATATCAATGTAGTATATTCTCTCATTGTATCGAAAGATAGTGAGGTTCGTTAGATTCCGTGAAAGTTTCAAAACGGGAATTTTATAATCGGTGTTTTTAACAAGCTTCAAACGGTATTTTATTTTTTCTTGAATCAATCACTATTATTATTATTATTATTATTATTATTATTATAAAGTTTTAAAAATTCGTGCCCTTGTGTCGTATTCCAAGTTACATTGATAATTGCAAGGTACTATTTAAACATGCTTCTTTCTTTTCTTTTCGCTTAAGCAATTTCTTCAGTTCCACACATTAATACAAAGGATGCAAATTTGTGTGGTTACCACATACCCAAGGAAAGCGTCATATTTGCCAACATACACTATATCCATATGAATCCAGATAACTGGGAAGAACCAAAAAAATTCCGCCCAGAGAGGTTTATATCAACAGAGGGAAAGCTACTCAAAGGAGAAAATTTTATCCCATTTGGCCATGGTATGCACATGCTGTATATATTTTTATAGAGTTCTACCTGTACATTGAAATGTAAAATGAATACTAGTATGTGCATTTCAGTCATGCTCTAGTTTCACAATTATTACTTGTTATGTGCTACTTTTGAATTTTTATAATATAATGCAATTGCATAATGTTATAAAAATTCTAAAATATGACATTTGTTTAAACTTTTCCTCAACTTAAATCTAATTTCGAATGAAAAATCGTTAGCTTTCAAATTTTTAATAATTTTAAAATTTTAAATAAAAATTCCTGTGATTTCTATATATAATTTTTTTTTAAAATCACAGTTTGCAGTGACCATAGCGCATTAGCAATATGTATTTTACAAAAATTGCCGTGTTTAATTCGGGAATTCTTAGCTCAGAAATGATCATCAAACGGGAACCAAATATATTTACAAAGTCTCAAAACATTCTTTCAAAAACATGAAATAACATTAAAATCTCATTGATATTATTTAAGTTATTAATAATCTCATTGACATATTTTATCTGATGTTTGCCATTTTATATATTTAGCATGAGTAAAATATCCATCTAAAATAATGTTTTAGATGTCATTACTAGAATAGAGGGAAGATAAAATCGCCCGCTTTTTATTTCCTCAAAAAAGTTTTTGCATAGTCGGTTTTAGATCTAGAGTTAATTCCCCTTCCATTATTTCTTTTTATTAAACTTATTCTATTAATAAGAATGGTATGTGCTTTGGTTACATGTATTCAGATTAAATTTTAAAACCTAAATAAACTTGCATATTCCGAGATTTCATTTCAAAAGTAAAGGTTGTCTTTAAAATTTCAAAATCACTGGTAGGATATTCCTTGCAAAAATATCAGTAGTAACATATTTAAATGGAGAAAAACCAAGTTGTAACCTTTCATTGTGTAAAATTATGAATTTGTGGTGTTTCCATAGCATTTATAAATTTATTTATTTGATTAAATAATTTATTTATATATTAAAGTACATGTATATTAATCTTGTTTTATTGTAACAGGTGCCCGCGTTTGTCCTGGAGATTCTCTTGCCAGAACAGAACTATTTTTGATGTTATCAAACGCATTACAGCGATTTACATTCAGTGTGGCAGATCCTGATGAAGAGTTGGACCTCGATGGGGTTTTAGGTGTTACACTTAGTCCAAAACCTTACAAACTTAGAGCTCATTTAAGATGAACCGCAGAGCTTATTCGGATGAAAAATTGAGTTGTGATACTTTTTTAAACTTAGAAATCGTGATTATGTAGATTGGTAGTGATACAATGTTTTTTTTCTAAAGGAATAAAATATGCAGATGGCACGTTTACATTGATCATAGGATACCGTCCTTGTGGGTTCAAATGTGATTTTGTTTACTTGAACACTTTGTTACTATACAGTCAAACCTGCCTAAAAGGCCACCTCTCTATAAGGGCCACCTGCTTATAAAGGCCAATAAAATTTTATCCCAATTGCTTTTTATTCGTATTATTTGAACTTGTATATAAAGGCCACCTGTCCATAAAGGTCACTTTTATTAATTTCCATGGATGGCCTTTATAGACAGGTTTCACTGTATTTGTTTTAATATATGTCCTTTTAAGAATTGAGTGAAAAACAGTCATTTATAGGTAATTTCTATGTATAAGGTTCCTATACGCGGCTGAATTTTGACGAAATTATATTTCACCTTTCATTGAACAGAGGTGATGAAATGCCAATTGATTGGGACTTGTTTTCAAGGATTTGAGTGAAACACTGCGACCGGTTTTAAGTAACGAACGTAAGTTTGAGCTCCTATATGCAGCTGAAATATTACGAAAATGTATTGAACCTTGCTTAGAACACGCACTCGCAGAGAGAGAGAGAGAGAGAGAGAGAGAGAGAGAGAGAGAGAGAGAGGTTTAAATGTAAAATATTTAAATGTCATTTTCAGATGCAATGCTTGAAAAAAATGGCCAAAGAAAGGCATAATAGTTATATTTTTGCATATGTTCGTACTATCTAAATGTTGTTTTACAAAAACACTGTACCGTTTTGTATTGCATGTATGTTTCAATTGTGTCACTGTGTGTTTTGGGTACATTCAATAACTTTTACAATAAATAAAACTATACAAGTATTTGCAAATATAAGTTATTCATTTTTTATCTGACGAAACAACATATTTTACCATTATGTTTGGTAGCCAAACATTCGCAATCAAGAAGATTAATCAATTATAGAATACAAGTCTGTTTTAATATTTCTTAAAGTAATGGAATAAAACCAAAATAAAAATAAAAAATAAAATAAAAATGCAAGAAACCAGGTAATCCTTTTTAACGTGCGTGTGGAAACATTATTTCCACTAGATTTGAGGAAGGTCAGTTGTTTTCACCGGGCATTTCGGTTTCCTCCACCATCTTAGAAACGACCGTCTCTATA
The DNA here is from genome assembly GCA_029721355.1 of Tegillarca granosa. Lineage (NCBI taxonomy): Eukaryota > Metazoa > Mollusca > Bivalvia > Arcoida > Arcidae > Tegillarca > Tegillarca granosa. Next base: position 22,144,425 of record CM056608.1, read on the forward strand.
TTGCAGTGATAGAATCTTATTTGAGGCCTTAAATACCATTGATTTACTCACTCCAAAAGATTGAATTAACCATTTTCCCTCAAAAACCACGTTATTTCGAAAATTTGAGACGCAAATATTTTTATATATCATCGGCAAAAAACGTTATGTGTATTGGCAACGTTGTACATTGGCAAACCCAATTTGTAGCGGAAATGTCTACTTGCCAATAGCTTAAATAACAACGAAACGGAAACAAAGACAACCCCCCCCCGCACACACACACACACACACACACACACACACACACACACACACACCAAAAAGAGAGAGAGATGAAAATACAACAGAATACATAGAGAGAGCATTGATTATGACATTCCCTTTCTTGTACATTCTTATAAAGAATCTAAAATTATAATAATCTTGATCTAAAACAGACAAAATATATAAAATGGCATACAGTCGTGTGGCTTTAAATGTTTAGAGCACCCACATGTACAACGTGCTTTAAAACAGTTATAACACGATCAAAATCAACTTATTCTGCAAGCCAGGGAATCAATAATCTTCATTGATCTGGAATGTGTTTAATGTCACAAACAATTTATTAATGCCATTTTCACCTCTTTGCTGAAATATATAATAAATTTGTAATTAAAACAAAATACGTGTTCGCTATTTCCCAACAACAAATTGCAGTCACAGTGACGCCGGTGTCTTGTAACTTGACTTTCCGGCAAACTTGAATGACAAAAAATGTCAAATATCGTCACAACATAAAATCTATTTCAAAATTATGAGCGTATAAAAACGGTCAAAATTTTCCCAATCCGAAAGGTCGAAATTAGTTTTAAACAGCCATGGCAAAATCACTGCAAATATTTTTGAAATATTTGTCCAACACCTTTAGACTTAAATGCAAAAATAATTTGGTTGGGTTTTCCGTACATACTAGTGATATCCCATAATATTTATGCGTTTTCTATCGCTTACGTAGACGATTTCCCGTAAAATGATGTCGTTCCGGAATTTTTTAAAGTCCACGTTCTTCATATCATTCGACACAAACAGAGGCACTGATCACTCTTTACGTTTGCAAACCCCATTAGGTGATTTCTAAGTTTTGGTTGGACAACTAATCTGTGGGATTTACATATAACATAATAAGATACAACCAGATAACACAATCGAATTCCTATAAATGTTTATACTTTTTTCAAAAAAAGAAAAAAAAAAAAAAAAAACAAAAAAAAAAAAAAAAAAAAACAAAAAAAAAAAAACAAAACAAAACAATCATTCATTAATTCGTCTAAAACCCTAATTTTCTATGTCCAAACCAATATAAATCAGTAAGTAAAAAATTAAATATGTACTTCCGAACGATAGGATCATGTGAATGATGACCCCCTTAAGGGAATTCTATAATACACGGATTATACGTCACCGAAATGGATTATTCTAATGTTGCTTTGGCCGGTAACTAAACGTCATGATGGACTATCTTTGAAATTATGCGTTTTACTTTAAACGCTTCTCTCTATGCCGTCGTAAAGATTTACGTAATATTGTTCCTTCATCAACACATATATACATGGATTTATTTTCCAATAAAGAGATCGACAATTCATAAAGTCGTCAGCCTTTCTTTAACAAGAAAATTATACTAGCCATTTAGCGTTATAAATTTGCTTGTGGCGCCTGAAGCATGATTGCTAATGTCATAACGAGTGTAAGGACAACAAAACCAGACAGCAGAAGCCTGTCTACTATCAGCGCCACCTGTTGCCATTCAGTTCTAATTACGTCACGTTCTTCTTGGTCGGCTAAACGCTTTTCGTTTCTTTCAATTGTTTGATAAACTTTGACAAGAACCTTTGAAAACTGTTGTTCAAAGCTTTCGGAGGAATTTGGCTGTTGTCTATTCTGAGAATTAATTGAGAATACCGATGGTATGGAGCCATTAATTGTAATGTTTTCTCTCTCAAAATGATGATCATCGGGGCTGATGTATTCCTGTAAGAAAGAAAAAGATGATAAACAGCATGATAGAGGTAGCTAAATGCAATGTTCCTAGCAACCGAAAAACATACAAAACATCACTAAGTTTGAATTACACAAAATGCAAGGCAAATCATTGTGATACATATATATATATATATATATATATATATATATATATATATATATATGTGTGTTTTAAGAGCGCAGATACCACTATTGATGTCATTTGCAGAGTTTTGATATATTTTTTTTACCAAAACTGCTATGGTATACAAAAAAAAAAAAAAAAAAAAAAAAAAAAACATAAATAAAATATAATATAATAAAAAAAAAGATGGTTACACGGAAAATAGTTGAAACCACTTGTGAAATAAAATATATCTAATTGAAGTAAATTAGCGTAACAAAATCAATGTTTGATCCAAGGTCAAGGTCATCTCATATCGCCATCGTTAAGCCAATGACACAAGGTCAAGGTTATCGATCCTCTATTTCTTGTAGTAATGTGTGTACCATATTTGTATATTTCATTAGAATAATCTTTTAATGAAGTTTGCTTTCGTAATGATTTACGTTTATAAAAAAATGTCGCACATGACAAGAACAACCGTACAATAACCTTGGTATGTCGACGACAGATCGAGATCATATGTCTGCTATGTCTTGCATTATTTATTTATTTATTTTATTTATTTAATCTCATTTTATTTCATTTTTATTTATCCATTTTTTTTAAATTTTTATTTTATTTTTTGTTGACGGAACTATAGCAAACCTAAGCAAATACATAAATAAATAAACACGTCAGAAGAATTTTAATAAAATCATAAACTGTACACGTCTGTACGGTAGCACAGAGGTGACATGAAATTTATTTTCATATTACGTGCGCATGTAGTGGTTACTACGTGCGCACTTATTACAATAGGGTAATACGTGCGCACGTAATATTAAAAATATATTTCATGTCACCTCTGTGCCACCGTACGTCTGGAAGTAAAATCTCAGAGGAGATTTTCAAGTATATTAAAATACCACGCTGTCTGGGTATTTTCTCAAGTTTTTGAAACTGTAACAAATGGATTTTTCATTGGCTTCATATTGCTTATTCGGCCAGGTCAATTATACGGATTCCAATTGTCGAATACATTTTTAAGAATGTTTTTAATGATAAATTTTTTAAACAGAATGTGACAGGGATAATATATTTAAAGCTGCATTAAGTTTTCCTAGGAAAAAATTAAAACGGTGCTAATCTAATAAATGATGTTCCTAATGAACAATGTTACATTTGGTTCAACGATAAAAGCTCGAATAAATACACAAATAACAATTATTTCCCAGCGAAAAAATGTAGCATGTGGGGTCTAATTTTAGAACATTGTTACGTCATACAAAACCGGTCATTTAAACACAACTTACAAAACGGTGACATACGATAAATAAAACACAGAACTTCATTGAATTTGTCATTTGTAACTTTGTAAGGGATACATAACACCATTGCGGATACATTCGGATATCAATGACGGACAATTAATACAATTTGTCAGGTTTCACCTTCGAATCATTATAATCCACGTATATCCGTGCGCACGCTCCAAGCTCATAATAATCATCGTTAAACATTGACAAACTCGAGGATTCCGTTTATTTACAGCTAATAGAAATGAAATTTTAGAAAATGAATATCACGGATCAGCAATGTACATTAAAATAATAATAATAATAATAAATAAAATAAAAAAGGAAATTGAAAAACTTATTCAGCTTAAAACGACTCATTCTCACTTACCCGACAATTTTTTTTTATTATAATTATTATTATTATTATAATTATTTTTTTTTATGTAAATGTAAAATGAGACATTCAAACTTAGCAATTAAAACGTAATTGCTGCTTTTATAGATAATTTCAAATTTAGTACATGATAACGTTACTATGACAACGGAAAATAAATGATTACTTATATATGAAAGTTATTTAAAACTTATTTTGAATATCTCTGTATTGTTATCGTTAATTTTAGGTGAATAAGAAAATATTTAGGCGGAGTGTAAGAATAACTTAAATGATGTTTGATGTCACAAATGATGGATTAACTCAATGTATCACATATATCTTGCGTTCTGTATTTTTCATCAACTCGATTTTCTGAAAGCAATTATGATATTGCTAAATAAGATCAATGAGGAGATGAAGGAACGCATCTTTTCTCAGCCGTCTACTATGACATTTTTCGATCTCGGTGGCTGAGTAATCTAAAGTGCGCTTAACGTTACTGTCCTCTCATCAACCAAATTCGACTTTATTACGAGCAGACGAGACCACGAGAGCGGGAAGTCGTGGGTTTGAACCCCAGCAGAGTCGTACATAACACTTTAAAATTTTAGATATTTCTTCATCGTCTGGCGTTCGGCATTAAGAAGATAGACTACTGACTGGTTTCCCCAGTGTCGGGATAATTATGTGTGGGATTGGTATGCTTGTCAGCGGCATACTGACTCGGTGAGCTAGCATCCTATTAAAAAATTGCCTGAATGCGCTAGTACATGGTAAGACATTGTACACACTTGCAAATCAAACGCATACACAAACTTGTTCTTAGATTATTCCATAGAGGTTAATAACCTTGTTCTCGTCGCGAATAGCTTTTAAAACATTGCTGATGCTACGTTAAATATCATCACAACAAGAATAATCTTTGGTCAGATTCAAGTTTTGCCAACTGTCGTTTGATTTCTTTGGATACTGTGGTAGCGCAAACTTGGTGATGTGGCTTTAAACGGGAACCCACTCACCACTAACTCGTTCAAGCACTAACTATCTCACTCACTAATTCTCTTACAAGCAACCGCCTCGGCGGGATACTGCTGCCTCGTCCCGCAGCTAGCATAAGGAGTATCAACTGGTATAGGATAATGTGACAGTGAAAGTAATATGCTTGTCTGCGGCATACTGACCAGATAAACTAGCACTTTAACATCAAGTCGTCCTAAGTGTGTGCTAATGCCAGGCAGACCATAACACACGTGTGAACATCATAATTATACACAAACTCGTTCTTCAATAAATCCTTCTTAATTAAAAACCTTGTTCTTTTTGCAAAATAGCTGAAAATTGCTGATGCGAAGTTAAACAACATTACAACTACAAACCAAAACTCTCACAAGTGTCTTTCGATATTATTTTAGTATGACGGTCGATTACCATGCTTATAAATCATTTAATGCTACAGTATAGTGACATTTATAAATTGAAGGGAAAATTTATTAGAATTAAACCTAATGAAGTATAGTTATCTTGAAAATGTTCAGAAATGGAAAAAAAATATTGAAATAAAAGTCAGCCAGAAAAATTATTTTATGCCATTGCATCCGAATACAGGATTATGTTATTCAATTTAAATGTGTCGTAAGAAATTTACAACATCCACCTATTTAGGAATAATACTTGAAAGATAAAACAACATTTCCATCTCCATAAAAAAAATATATTGTAATATTATCTGTTTGAAAAAAAGGAATAATTTTTGTTAACCAAAAACGTGTGAAAAATGTAGTAGAGTGTTGTAATCAGAGTTTTGTAATATTATCTGTTTGAAAAAAGGGAATGATTTTTGTTAACCAAAAACGTGTGAAAAAAGAGTAGAGTGTTGTAATCAGAGTTTTTCTCTCGAAAACGTTATAAAAACGTTTTAAATCTCAAACATTTGACTGTTTCCGTCACCGTGTTTATGACAGTGAAATGTGACTAATTGTCCTTGAAAATTCCACTACCCTGGTAATTTTGCTCACGTGGGTGTTATTGTTACTGAAAATAGCTATGGGCATCCGCAATTACTATAAATATCTCTGTAGAAAGAAAACTGTAGCTCCTACTTGGATTTAACATGTGGAAAAACAAGGCAAATGACGAATTTTTTTTTTTTTTTTTTTTTTTTTTTGCGTATTCGACGCAATTCATCACCAACAAACATCACTTCCGGTCTAAACATCGCCATTTTTGACAAATGAAATCCCCGTACCAAGAACCCCCAAAACCCCCCTCCCCCACCCCCTTATAAATCTGAACTAGCTAGTTGACCGGGTACAAATATATAAGATCAATGATGTTTATCTGCAACACAGTACAACTTGCTAATGCAAAGCAGATAAAATACTAGAAATAATTGTACAAACTTATTCACCACACGAACTTATGTGTTCAGACTAATTCTTGAAATAAATTAGAAGTATTGTCTCATGGTAAATATCTAAAAATAGCGAGTTTAACATAAAACATTATTCAACCAACCAATTAACCTTTTTTCTGTCGACAGTATTTTTTGTTGTATCTTTTAAACTTCATTTCATAAATGGTTTTACTTACATTTACAAATGCGTTACCGTTTTGTTTTCCGTTAGCATTAAAATGTATTACCGATTTTTTTAACCCAAACACAGAACAATTTAAAAGTTTTAAAAGTTAAATACTACCCTTATACCTGTATTTTCACCATTTCGTTTACGATGTGTTGCAAGACTAAAGGACTAAGGGTAATTTGACTATTTAAAAACAAAGGGCAGAAACACAAAATGAATTTGTTTAGGAAAGACGATAATTTCATCGATATTTCGTTATTAAATCAGTTTTAAAATGTTTGCAAACATTTAGATGTACCGACTTTTTCCTGAATCTTGCTCAGCTTACTTGTCCTAAAAAGGGATAAATTAAAATCCCCCCAAACACCAACCCCACCTCATACTTATTCCCATCTAGCAAACCAAACTTACATCAAGAAGCAATAAAATATAAATGGAATACTGTTTTGACGCCAAACCGGAAGTTTTTCTAGCCGAAAAAAAGATGCAAAATTGCTGATGCGGCTTTAAACATCAAAACACTCATTCATCTATTCAATGCCAATTTTGCGCCACAGCAATTGCAACCGTACTATTAATGGTACCCGTACTTGTACATGTTTATAAATTACAAATGGTCAAAAGTCAGTGTCAACAGAAATGAATATAAGAAAAAAAAACATGATTAAGACACCAATTAATCGACCAAATAACCATTTTGTCTCTCATCGCCTAGGCTCGAACAGGTACTTCCGTTTTGAAAAACTGTTCCTGAATATTGCCAGCCTTGATGTAATTAAAATACATTAAAACCACGGGAGGTTGGCCGCGGTTTGAATCCCAGTCGGGTCCAACCAAGACTTGAAATTTGGTAGTGACTTTCTTTCGCCAAGCACCTATGAAAGTCATTTCTTCGGGGGAGACCTTAAAACTGATGCCCGTGTCACGTGTAACGGCGTAGCACATTTAATAACCCTCCCTGCACACAGCCCTAAGCGCACTGCAAAGATAAAAATTTCTGCCACTTCACCTTAAGCTCGGTGACGATTCGATATTAGTGAAATATTCTTAACTTGGCCGTAAATCCCATTCAATCAATCAATCAATCAATCAATAAAACCACTGGTCACTTTCTCAACAATTACAACATACCTGCATCGGTTTCGATTGTTCAGCTTCATGTTCTATTCTGTAATGTATGTAAGATTTTCCTCTTGATTCAACGCATTCAGGAGTATACTGGAAACGAAACGAAAATAGGCTAAATGAATTGTTGTAATAAATTAAATAGTATATAGTATAAGTGTGCTGGTTTTCTTGTTCAATATTTGATGAATCGTTGCTTCTTGGTAATTTTTTGCTTCAAAGTGCTGTCTGGAACCAACGTAATGCTTAAACCACACTCATGGATAAAATTTTGCTATTAGTTTCGGAGTCTGTCCAAAGTCGATATTTCTGTTATCATGTATGGGAGATTTTTTTATCAGGTCACGTGACTAGGATCGGTGGATTTTTTATTTATTTATTTATTTATTTATTTATTTATTTATTCATTACTTTAAATTTTCTACACCATTGAAGAATTGAGCGCTTCGACTTAAATTTAAGAATTTAATTTTGGCGTAAAACACTCTATTTACAAAGGTTGACCTTTTGTTTCTAAGGGATATATCTATATGGTATAAGAACTATCATTTCACGACACCACAAAATCGCTCGTCGTAAATAATGCGAACACTTACCACTTTAGTTGAACGGCAAGCATCGGTATCAAGTTTTACACAAAATATCTTGGCAAAAATCCCGAAGAAAATTGTCCTAACCAGATGAGGTATTTGTCTCCCTTTGTTTCCTTTATGGTGTATGTTTAATGTCAACACTGTCATCCCAGTTGCCGTGGAAACAATGCCAATTGTAATACCGTAGTAAATCCCTACAAAGGAGAAAGAGAAATTTACAGGCAACAGTTGCATACATAAAAAGCCAATGTGACCTCTATATATATTTTGTAGATCTTCTGAATTTTTTTTCTTATCGCCTGTTTATGGCGATTGATTATTTGAGATTTTAAAAAGGATCTTATATTTTAAAAGATTTTCATTTAAATTCCTTTATTAAACCGCTTAAACTGCAGCGCTACGAACCTTCTGGGATTTTTGTTAAGAACTTAAGTTGTCGCATTTTAGACTTTAAAAGATTGATTAGATGAACATTTCCAATCAAACTGGAAATGGATCAAGGTGAAAACATATTTTGTCAAAAGCACTGTTGTGCTAAATTTTAGAAATTTTTCTTTTCTCTATTTTTGATCGTCATTTCAGTTCCAACGAATCGGAAACGCTAATTTTCTTATTCTGGGATGGATTATTTATTTATTTATTTATTATGAATATTTACAATTTGTCATTTAATATTCCGTTTTAAGTGCAATTTCAAATTCAAAAAATATATCCAGTAACAAACAGGTCTTTTTAAGACTTACCCACTAAAGGCAATACGTTTGATGTTGGAGGCATATTCTCAGCAACTAACATCATAAACACCGTCATTGATAGTAGCGTCGTTATTCCCATGGTAACCTTCTCACCAGATTCAGACGGGATATAGAATCCCAGTAACGCTACTAGCGTTATCATGATACAGGGCATCACCATGTTGAATATATAAAACAGGGGACGTCTTGATATAAATACATAAAAGTTAATCACCGGATATGGTTCGGCACAACAGGAATAAATTTTCACGGTCCTTTCAACGTACAATTTTTTCATGTCCCATTCACTATTTGGGATATAATTTGATGTGTCACCGTCGTTTGTTGTCAAAACGAGATTGATTTGATATGAGTCATATGTCCACGAAGCGAACTGCATCGAACAGTTTTGTTCATCAAATGGGAAATATCGCACATTTATTGAACATGAGCTTTTGAAGATTACCATTGACAACCACGTGACATTTCCATCTGCTGTCACAATCACGTTGGAACTAATTGAAGAAAAATATGAAGACACGTCAGCACTGTAATTATAAAAACAAAAAAAAAAAAAAAATCAAAAAAAAAAAAAAAACATACAATACTATTACAATTAAATCATTTGTATACTTTTAAATTGTAAAACATATTTACTTTTCAAGGAGCGTCATTAACCTGAATTGGCGGGGAAAATGGCAAAAAAGAAATTGATTAATCCCTAGTTGTATCAACACTTTTCTTCATATTTAATACAGGATTGTTTCTTTAGACAAGGTTTATGTGCAAAAGTGATCGTACACCTGCGATTTTATCAGCTTGGAGCACGCGCGGAAGTTCAACATTTATGTAAACAATGGTGTCAAAAGAAAGAATACGTGTTTGTTAACGACAGCAGATTCTGCAAAGAAAGGAACAAGGGCTAGTTGGTACAAACTGACTCTAAGGATTTGAATCGGCCAGGCTTAGATAGAAAATGACTGTCAATATACAGCAGTTTGACTTAGATAAAGTGGCCGCATTGCTCTTAAACACATTGCTATTTTGCTGTGTTCGCCGATGTTGCCTAGTTTTTTAATTAAAAATCACGTGATCAATATTCAAGAATATGATTGTTGGTAGATCTACTAGCAGTAGGTTTCCCTGTAAATTTCAACGTAATTAAATGTTTTATCATGGAACCAAGTATCACATGACAGGCATAGTAAAGAAAAAAAGTGCAGTTTATATTTTATGCATAGCTATAGAAAAATTTAATGCAGCTTTAATCTGAATTGGCAGGGAAAAGTAACAAACAAGAAATTGATTAATCTCTCATTGTATCACCACATGTCTTTACGTTTATCTAAACGATTGTTTCTTATGACAAGGTTTATGTCCCAATGTGATCGTGCACCTGCGGCTTTACCTAAGTTTAGAACGATGTTATTCTATCAAAATAATTTTTTCTATAGTTTATCTTGCACTAAACGATTAAAAATATTATCAATGCAACCAGTATGTTTTTAACGACGGAAAGATTACTTCATTCATTGTGTTACGAGAAAGAAAACTATACGGAAAATTAAATCATAAATTCTTAAATTGATTTTAAATTTATTTAAGAAAGTAAATGTAAAATATATTAAAACATATAATATGCTTGATAATTGATAATTCAGAAAAAAAAAAAAAAAAAAAAAAAAAAAAAAAAAAAAAAATGTAGTTACTAATTCATCAATAATTTGCCTTGTTCAAAATCGTATTGGGGAATCCCTGTCTGGTTGGATCACCCATCAGTTATCATAGTGTACAACTCAATTACCAAAAAATAAATAAATAAATAAAAATAAATAAATAAATAAAAAAAAGAAAGACGAAAACGTTCATTTCTCGGAGTTTTGTTCCATCTGCCGGTTTCTATAGGTAAGTTATGATTTGAAGTTCTAAACTTAAGCATATAAGACCAGTAGTATTCTGGTAGACAGGATAGATATTGCTCAAAACCAAACCTAGTTTTAATGATTTAGATGTTAAGCCTTTACTTGAGTTATTTATATCATGTTCCCATTTCTATATAAATTGGTCTTGTAATTTTTGTTCGAACGGTTTTAACCACACATTTCTCATTGAACCTAACCCTTTGTGTAATCCAAATATTACAATACCCCAGCGAATCAAAAATGTTCTTGACATTTTCGTACAATTTATGGAATATTCGCCATGAAAAACATTGAAGAGGAGATTTGAAAATATATATGACAATTTGTTTGGACCATGAACAAGTTTTATCCCAAAAGAGACAATTCTTTTTTATATCAATCACCATTGAAATCTTTCTACGAAATTCATGTAATTTGGAGTAGATTTTCGAAATTTTAAAATTCTCTTTGAAATTTTTAGTATAAACTTTCTAACATTGTAACATTTTCATATCCCCAGATTACAGAAGCATAGGTTAATACAGACTGCAACATTTGCATAGGTTACCACACCACCGGTTCTTTTTTCTGAAATGAATTTCGACTTTTTAAAATCTTTCTTTTTTGATTTTCAGCATTATGAGGAAGAAATAATTTAATCGTTAATATAACGAGCCATACTTGTTGTAAAGAAGAATATCAGGCCGCCATATTGAATCGTGTGGTAGTCTAATAACTTTGATGCCACCATATTTGGCGGGATCCCATCTCAGTCCAAAATCTATCCACATCTGGAAAATAAATAAATAATTAAATACGTAAATGAATAAATAAATAAATAAATAATTATTGATATAATAATGATAATATTAATAATAATAAATATTATTATAAATAAATAAATGTAGAAGATGCATTGATTCACAAACACAGTCTTAGTATTCCCAGTATTTTCCTGTTTTCTTGATGCAAATATTCACATTTTTAAAAAAACATGTGTATGTATCTAATGCGGCATATAGGTGATATATATATATATATGTGTGTGTGTGTGTGTGTGTGTGTGTGTGTGTGTGTGTGTGTGTGACCTCAGCGCAGCCGTATGTATGACATGTTGTGATATTACCTAAGAGAATGCAAATAATGCCGAGAAGGCGTAATCGTATATTTAACAAACAAAGCGCTCTATTACTTGTTTGTGGCAATTAACTAACTTATAATTAAGAACTGAAATCGTAACAAATCATCATCATCATCATCACAGCACATTTTCATCATCTTCAGCATCGTCGACATCAACATCATCATTACTATCATCATCATCATCATCATCATCATCACCATCACCATCATCATCATCATCATCATCATCATCATCACCACAACCAACATCATCATCATCATCATCATTATAATTATTACCTGGTTCAGCCAACTATTTGTCGTTAAAATTTGATTCTTTTCATCCTATAAGATAAAATATCAACATTCAATAACGATATACCAATTCGACAATGGAAGCAGGGAAGCTTGAATAGATTGAATTAGCGGTGTTTTACGCCAAGTCAGGATCTTCTCACATTACGAGGAGGTCAGTTCTGGTATTGTGAGAAAACTAGCTACATCCGACAATCGAATCTTTCGAAAAGAATTCGAACCTAGCTATTTGGGGTAACAGGCACGCGCTAACGTCAAGTTACTGATGACCGTGCTTGTTAGACAAGGCAGCCACTAAGTCAGTAGTTAAGCTCGAGGCGTGAGATCTAAGAAACATAATTAATCCTTGTATTTAAAAACGTTTTGAAGGTTTTTAATTTTGCGTAAGAAACTTTAATCTTATACACCGGTGTTTTATTCAAAATCATTGATTAAGGTTATTTATATTTCCCGAAATCAGACAAGAATACAAGTAGTAAATAACTTAATATCGGATGATCAATTCCCTGGAAATCTGTCACCAACAAACACGATTTAGAGAATCACCATGCTCCCGGCTCATTAGTTTTACTATCATCAGTAACTGACTGCCGTTTCATTGATTAATGAAGATTTTAAGAATGAAAAATTGATTTTTAATGTTATAACATGATTTGTGTTTCTGTTGTTAAAGATGTTCCATGGTTGTTTAATATTTTGTGTTTCATGATTTAAAAAAAGGGGAAAAAAGAAAAAGAAAAAAAGAAAGAAAAGAAAAAGAAAGAAGGAAATGAGATTAAAACTAATCCATTATTGTGTTGTTGAAGTAAAAATTATTATGAAATGATTTTATTTGACAATCTTAAAATTTCAAACATAAATCAAACTCGAGAATTAGTTATAGCATATTAGCATATACAATCACATTTCGCTGATTAATAGAATTTGATTAAGACAACCTGATAGGAAAAATCGGTAATGGTACCGTCATTGTCTTTTAAAGGAACCTTTTAAGTGAGCTGAGTAAGAGTTGGGTAATTTCACTTATATCGAGACGTCGCCAGCTATAGACAAAAGTGCAGAAATTTTGCCTGTACGTTGCGCTTATAGCATTATACAGCAGGGATCTTTATCGTGTCACGCCTACCGTGATACGGAACCCCGTTTATTTTAAGTTTCCATTCGAAAGAACCCTGATTTCCAATTTGTAAAGCCGAATGCTTGTCGTAAAGAACAGTCTCTACCCACTTTCAAGTCTTGGGTCAGACCCGGTCGGGACTTTCCATTTACGGAGCGCGCACTCAAGGTGGCTCTGTAGTAGAGTAGTCACCTCGAGAAGGGGTCAAGAGTTCCTAACCACGACCGGGTATTACATCAGACTTTAAACAAGAAACCCTGCCTCTTCACATGGCACTAGAAATTAAGACTAGTTACCAACTTGTTTTCTCGGTGTCGTGATACGGAACCTCGTTTATTTTAAGCATCCATCTGAAAGAACCGTGATTTCCATTTCGTAATGCCGAATGCTTGTCGAAAGAGCAGTCTCTACCCAATTTCAAGTCCTGGGTAAGACCCGGTCTGGATTCGAACCCACGACCTTCCCACTTACGAAGCGAGCACTTTAAGTGGCTCGGTGGTAGAGTAGACGCCTCGAGAAGGATCAAGGGTTCTAACCACGCCCGGATGATACATCAGACTTCAAATCACTGCCTCTTCACATTGCGTTAGAAACTAGGTGGACTAGTTACCAACTTGTTTTCTCGATGTCAAGATAACGTAATTCGGGAAAATGCTTGAGGTATACATACTCAGGAAGTTAGCATCTCAAAAAAAGTTGCCCTGAGCGCAATAGTACATGAGGTCCCGTTTCATGGTAGGCGTGACACGATAAAGAACTCTGCTGTATTACGCCATCAGCGCAACGCACAGGCAAAATTTCTGCACTTTCGCCAAAAGCTGTCTGCGTCTCGATACAAGTGAAATATTCTTGACTGGGACATTAAACACCATTACTCAACTCAACTCGCATTTTGTTACAATTTAAACATTTGTAAGGAAAAGAATAAACGGCTCTACATTATGGGTGGTGCCGTTTATTCTCTTCCCAGTAGATGTTAGAATTTTTGTTTTAAAGGCTTTTTTGTCAGCAATTGAGTTGTTACACATCTCTCACATACGTGATTTCAATTGTTGTTAGATGAATACTAAAAGATTATTAACTTGCTCAAGCTGAAAAGTGCAGATGCGATCTTAAACAATCAACTTAGCCTTTTATATTAAAAAAAAACTCAGCCAATCTTTTTGGTGGTCAATAAATAAATGAATTAATAAATAGATAGATAGATGAATGAATAAATAGATGAATGAATGAATGAATAAATAAATAAATAAAATAAAATAAACAAACAAAGTAATAAAATAAAATAAAATAAAATAAAATAAAATAAAATAAAATAAAATAAATAAATTAAAATAAAATAAAATAAAATAAAATAAAATAAAATAAAAACAGAAAATTAATTAAAATAAAATAAACAAACAAAAAAATTTATTTATTAATAAATACCACATCTATGATCTGTGACAATGCCAAACCAAAGGTAACATTAAGGGATTCTGTATAGTTTTTGGAAGGTCTAATTCTCTTGTCATAACTTCTTAGTAAATCCCGTACAAGTCTGTATTCATTCTCATCAGCAACTACTGTGGTGGCTGTAATGAAAAAATACGTTCTTTTTGATCGGGTTAATGTATTTATTGAAGGCAAATTAATAAGATAAAATTAAAAAAAAATAAATAAAATAAAAATTAAAAAAAATAATATAAGAGTATCAAGAGATTTTAAAACAGCTATGCTAAATGGTATAGAACGGACTGGAGTAATGGTGTTTTACGCCCGAGTCAAGATTCTTTCGCTTATTTCGAGACGGTCAGTTCTGGAATGCTGGAGAAAACCGGAATGCCCGGAAAAAACCACCGACCTTCGGCAAGAAAACTGACAAACTTACCCACACTGGGATCTGTCCCGAGTGGGATTCGAGCCCAGGCGATGAGAGACACTGTGATCATGATCAGTAAGAACGAGCTTTAGACCACTCGGCAACCGAGGCCCTACTAAATGTAATAGAAATGGTTTAGGGAATTCTGACGATTTTATGCATATTCTTATGTTAACTCTTAATATTTTTATTTCATAATATGCCCCCAAAATTCATTCTATCAGTGTAAAGTCACTCGTCACTCTGGCCTCCATCGTTACGAACGCTATTACCTATGAAATGACGTCATTGTATTTAATGTGACTTACAAGGCATTTGCAGAAAATTTTAATGTTTTCCAATGGCGATGAATAAAGGTTCAGTAAGAAAAATGACTTTAATTGGATACATGTATGTGCATTTTTTGTAATTTTTTTTTTAACGCAACTCATACAAGGATCTTTGCATGACAATTTATTTTTATCAATTTCAGTATCACACGTGACCAAGTGGTCTAATGTGCACTTACGCGGACAACAGCTATTCATACACCTTAGGTTCGAATCAAGAGAGAGAGAGAGAGAGAGAGAGAGAGAGAGAGAGAGAGAGAGAGAGAGAGGTGTTGATATTTAATAACAAGCACTTACAATATGTAATTAGTTTCTGTTTAATCAAGTCTAATTTTCACCAAGTTTTGCTTTTAAAGTAAGATGTTCAAGAAAAAGTATAATTATCACATAATTCATGGTTTCGAAGCACATTGATGCTCTTAATGTAGTGCTGTAAGATTAATAATCTCTTATGCCCAGAATGACAGACAACCGCAATTAGTTAGCAGATATTTAATTAGCCTGACAAGCTCCCACAGGACGTTTCCTAGTGACACTCGCGATCGAGTCTTATTTGTGCTATACGAAAAATTGCTGGTTTTTAGGGAAGGAAAATCTTAATTTCATCAGTTCAATAACATTTAAACGTTAATGGTATCGGAAAGTTCATGACAAATGATTGAGATGCTCAAAAAAGATTAAAAATAATTCTCCCTCACAAAACTGCTGAATTTACTATTATAGCTTACAGGGGCTTTCTACACGATAAGCAAATAATAAACTATTTGTTATACAAAATATATCATTATTCTGATACATCAAGGCAATATCTTATTATTAAATCATTTATGTGGAGTAGAATGATAGTCTTAAACGCTTAAGTGAATAGTCTTTTTGTTTTATATAGTTGGTCAGTTCAGGGATTATCGAGAAAACTAGAGTACCCGGAGACAACCACTGACCTTCGGTAAGCAAACTGATAAACTTTCTCACACAAGGATCTGTTCCGAATAAAATTCGAACCTAGGCTGCAAGAGGCATAATGATTCGTAAGCGTTTTAAACTACTAGGCCACCGAGATGATTTAGTAATCATTTTAAAAACAGTTATGAAAAAATGTGGTATTATTATTATTATTTCGGAAAGCTTACAAGTTTTGATTCATTGACAAAAATTAATAAAAACAGTTTATTCCGCTGTAATCAGAAGAAGAAAAGAATTAACAAAGCAGATCAAACCAAATTGAGTTCATGTTTGTAAATACGGTAATCATTGGGATAAAAATGTGTCTTAATAAAATAGCTGAACAATTGCTGATCCAAAGTAAAACAACATCTAAACAACACCGAAATAATTATGACGGAAACGTGTATAAGTGTATCATTAAGAATTATCTGTTGTATCTATAACTGCATTTAATCAAGATAAAAACCCACAAATTTAATGTTCTGACCCTAGTTCCATGATGTTCTGACCCTAGTTTCAAAATGTTCTGACCCTAGTTTCACAATGTTCGGACCCTAGTTTCATTATGTTCTAGCTATAGTTTAACTGTGCTTCACAATGTTTTAGCTCTAGTTTCGCAATGTTGTAGCCATAGTTTCATAATGTTCTGGCCCTAGCCTCAATGTTCTGGCCCTAGTGTCAATGTTCTGGCCCTAGTTTCACAATGTTCTAGCCCTAGTTAAACAATGTTCTGGCCATTGTTTCACGATGTTGTATCTTTAGTTTCACAATGTACTAGCCTTAGTTTCACAATCATTTACTCATTTGAGTTTACACTCAACTCAAATTAGGGAATATTTCAATGTCAATTTTTTAGAAATTACAGATTAAAAATTAAATATCTAATGTTATATTTAAATTGTTTAGTGTAGGTTTGTTGAAAAAAACGAACCATTTTTTTCTCATAAAACTTTAAAGTTTTAACATGTTGATGAGGAAAAAATAAAAATATTTGAGTTAGTAAACACTCAATTGAGTTAATGTTAGTGAAACTTGGTGTCAAGATACTATCTAAAATAGTTTAAGGAACTCTTTGGAAGGTAGAGGTTTAAAGAGTTAGTTGAAATATTAAAGGTACACATTTTCAGTTTACCAATAAACGTCAATTTTCAATTTTTCTCATTTGGCGGAAATTTGTTTTTAAAAAAAAGTCTGATTTGCAAAATGGTGCATATATATATATATATATATATATATATATATATATATATATATATATATATATATATATATATATATATATATATATATATATATATATACATATTGGCGGAAAATTTTTTTTTTTTTAAAAAAAAAAAGTCTGATTTGCAAAATGGTGCATATATATGTATATAAATATATATATATATATATATATATATATATATATATATATATATATATATATATATATATATATATATATATATATATATATATATATATATAATGAATTGAAGTAGATTGGCTTACAAAAATCACCCTTTTTAAAAGCTTTTACACCTCGAAAAAAGAAAAATCAAATTAGGACAATAAAATAATGTTTAGGTAATTATGTTTCAAGCTATTTTCTTGGGCTTATAAATCTTTATGATTGTGCTAGAATTACTTTTAATTTACTTTAGACATATTAACTCAAACTTGGTATGGTTTTAAGAGATGTATGTTAGATGGAAAACCACTGTATATCCAATACAATTGGAATTGAGACGGTTTGACATCAGTTAATAACGTAACCTATGTTTCAAAATTTTAAAGATTTTAAAATGTTCGACGAAATTGTCTTTTAAAGTTCATATAAGGGTCCTTCATTGCACTATAGCTAGCTAAAATCTTAACTGCCATCTTGTTATTTTCTGAAGAAAAAATCAATTTAATTTCGATCGATCTGTTGTTAAAAATAGTAAGTGACTGCTTCATCAATCTATTTGATTTCATTTGCATCAAAATCTCAATTTTTCTTCTTCAGTTAGCATCTGGCTCAATTGCAATTGGCATTTTCCTGCAAAAGTAGCTATTGTTGGCTTTTACTTTAGTAGAAATACCTATTAATTTTCCATTTTCAATTTTTAAAAATTTAATTCCCCCTTTCCAAGCCAATTGTAACGGTCATTAGCTATTATGTGGTTTAACCTAACCATGGAAACCTAATACCTAATCATATTTATTGTATTATCAAGTCATTTTGTTTCGTAAATTTGATTTATTTTCTGCACAAGAGATTTGTCAAAAATAATATTGCAAAATGACGTGAAGTATACCGTCAGTACTGGGGTCAGAATTGTTGACGATCTTGATTAACTCGGCCAACTAAGTTGATCTTATGTTGGTACATGTAAGTACAATGTTGTTTTATGTCGCATCAGCAATGGTTCAGCTATTCAGAGCAAGACAATTTTCTATTAATTTTGAGGATCATTCTAAATATAAATTATTGGAAACGTGAGTGTGCATGTATTTTTTATCTACATAATACTGATGTGTACTAATAGTGGCCTTTAATATGCTAGTACACTTGTCTGTAGAATTCATTTTATTGATACCGAGCCTTTTTTTTCTCTTGGTCCCATTCTTCCAACAACCATACTTTATTAATCACATATGTTGTTGTTGTTGTTGTTGTTGTTGTTTAATACTTTGTATTAAACACAGCGAAACAAAGACGCTTGGCAAAATGCTAAAATATAAACGTTAAGCACAGCGCCAGTGTTTTACCAGATTCACATATTCCAGTCCATTTGTAGGACCATTTTGGTAAAACAATCGATGCATTTTAACTGAAACACTGATAATAATAAAACAATCTACACACTATTATTAAAATTTCAGTTTTCGAAAAAGGTTGTGAGACTCTTTATCAAGCATTATTTTAGGCTTTGGGATTTTTTTTTTATATTCATTATATTCATACCCTTTTCTAGGATAAAGAAGCATTTAATCTCTGGAATATGGTCTCATTAAAGCTTTGTATACCGCATACGTAATTGGATTGTAAAAATCTTGTCATTAATGTAGATAAAACTTTTAAGTTGTAAAGAAACATATAACTTGTCTATTACCAGGTGTCCTGAAAATTTAATATAAACCGACTATACGAAGAGTGTTTCAGATGGTAAGCTGTTCGCATTACATAATGAAGAGTGATAATATTCCATGAACTATATACGAAAGAACCCTCTTTTTTAATTTTAACATTACATTGTTTCTCTTTATGGTTAGGGAACCGTGCTCAGTGGTTAAGGCGTTAACATTGAAAAACTAGGCGTTTCAACGTTTTGGGTTCGACCCCTGTTGACAACAAGTGAGAAAGGGTTTTCTTGCCTTATAGCTTTACTGGTTGTCTCGGTACCAATTTAATGGAGTGAGTGATCTGTGAAGTTTATCTGCGATATTGTGGACAAGCGAACTAGCAGTCTAAAGTTCAACATAAGTACGTTCTAGTACAGTGCAGATCAGAAACGCTTACACACTTAAGCACCATACAGACTCGTTCAAGATTCATCATCAAGATTGAAAAGAATAGTTTCGTCACGAATAGCTGAAAATTGCTGTATCATTCAACCAAACAGTTCAATTTTAAGATAATGTATGCGTTAACATTGTCTTCTTTGCATGTTTTGATTCTAAAATGAAGTCTATTTGGACAAATATTATTGAATTTCTTTTTTTAGGGTTAGTGTCTTAGGTTCTTTTCTAATTCTAATTATTGTTATTCTAATTATTATTATTATTATTATTATTATTATTATTATTATTATTATTATTACAAGAAGTAATTAAAGTAGAAATACTAATAGAAGTAGCACCATCATTATTCATCATCATCATGATCATCATCATCATCATCATCATCATCACCACCATCATCATCACCATCATCATCATCGACGTCGTCGTCGTCGTCATCATCATCATCATCATTATTTTTTTATTATTATTATCATTTCAAGAAGTAGTCGTAGGACCAGTAATAGTAGTAGCATCATTATTATTTAGCATCATCATCATTATCATGACGACAATCATCAGCACTTATTATTATTATTATTATCATTATATGTATTTTCATATTTTTATAATTATTAATTTTCATTATTACTATTATTATTGTTATTATTAAATTTCTGCTTTTACATAGTTCTTTATAAAACAAAATTAATACAAATGTGCTATAAAAATCTTTACAAATTATATCTGGTTAAAAATCTCCAAAACAAAAAAGTAACTAGTTTCTCAAGTACCCAAACAAGCACACCTAAATGTTTTCATTTAATCTTGGGACAAACAGGTATGCTTGATTAGATTCTAAAATGTTAAAAAAAATGTTCTATTATAAACCATTTTGCCAATTCAATAGCAAAAGTCGTCATAAATCTCCCACCAGAGTGTGATCTTAAATAAGCTTACAAGTTCCTTTATTTGATTGATGAATTCAGCAGAGAAAATGATTTACTTCTTATACGATAATAAGTGTTACAATTGACCTTTCTATTTCCTTATTGTGGGAATCTCCAGTATTCTATTTATCCTTTTATTTGTGTGGTCATCTTGCAATATCTAGTGGCTATATATGAATGATAAAAGCAATGAATCTTAAACCAGGTCTCCCCGTTTATCAAGCAATATTTTCGAGGGTCTTGATTTTTCGAAGACAATTAAGCACTCGCGAAATGAGAAATTGCAAGCATTTTGACAGAAGACAGAATATAAAAGTACACATGTAGTTAAACGCAATTTCCGTGAAATCAGCATGGTCAAATCTGTTTTTATACGGATTTCGATTTATTGCCCCGGGTTATGGAATATATTTGAGTTGTCATGGAAACTGAAATACTTTAGTTTGAGTGGATTATAAGAAGTACTTTTTTGTTTTTATTTTGCGATGATTTCTCCGTTTTAGAAACAAAAAACTGTCTCGATCTCTTTCTTTAAGTAGCTATCATATAATCAAGGTCCATTAAGGCTAGAAACTTAAAAGACGCTTATTCAGACCAAATTTACAAGTACGAAAGAAAGAGAAAGAAACTTAAGTTTTGTTATCATACTGTCATATATCATATATCACTCCTTTTAAATGTATTTTGTATTTTTATTTTTAAAAAATTAAAAAAAAAAAGTTGTATTTGACAGTACGACACGCTACGATATTAAACTTCATAATTAAAAAAATGAAGATACCATTAATACCAAATGTAAATTACTAAGGTATCCAATTAATTATAGTTCCTGTAAAAGTGAGGAAAGTTTAAATTTCATTATTGTCATTAAATAAATTGAAATTTATTGTCTACCTTTTATTTTTTTATTTACCTTTTTGAATTATGTTTAAATAACCCCATTGAAAAAATCAACTACTGACAATTTGTTTCACTAATTACAAAACTTCGAAGTTTTAATCCTTCCAATATTAATAATTCTTTTTTAATAAATTCGGCACAACTGATAACCGTTGTAATACACCGTGCTTAAAATTTTGTTTACCACAACGTTCAGCAATCAGATGTCTTTAATTTTTCAATGCCGTTTTGTTTGCTTAGATCTTTAGAGCAACACTCACAGTTCATTAAGAAATACATGTACTTATTACTGATTTTTGACAAAAAGGTGCCCAAACAAAATCACTTTTAGTAAAAAGAACGTTTAATTTATAATTTATAATCAAATAATCAAAGTACCTTTTGACAAAGTATGTCTTCATAATGATAATAATAATAATAATCATCATCATCATCATCATCATCATCACAGGAATAATGATAAGAACAGCAATAATTCTTTCAACTGCTTACTATGAATTATTTGAAATTAAAAGATTATTTTCTTTTCAATCTATCATTCAAAAATATTCTTTCATTTTTAATTTAAAAAATAGATAAAAATGATAATAATTAATACTTACAATTGATGAAAAATAAGAACAAAAAATTAAAAATCATATTCCAAACATCCATAGTCACATAAAAAGATAGATCTTAAAACTGAATCTTAATATAAATCAGTAATTATTGTTTGTGATTTGTCCTCAGGTTGTCACCAATCCTGAAATGATGTGTACAGTGTATAAGTGACCAGTCTTAAGCTATAAAACTTATTATCTTTTTTATCTCCAAATGAGCACTTCTTGCTTCTTCAGCTTCCCTCATGGATGAAAATCGATAGACTACCAACACGCATTATATTTGAAATTTGCATAGAAATCTTCACTTTCTGACTGGAAAATGTTGTATTTTAGTATATACATGGTTAGATAGTGTATATCAGGTAACCAAAGCAACAGCCCCCGGTTTCACACAACCATCTCTTAACTAAGGCTTAAATTAACTTAAATCTAGCAAATTTGAAAAAGTAATGATTTTATAAATTGTTCAGATATACAGTTTGAAGATCACTTCAAATTAAAAACATCCAAATTCAGTTTTGTGAAAAATGTTCAGAAATAGTACTAAATAGAGATTGCTGAAATTTACTAAATTTTAGTAAAGATAAAATCTTAGTTAGGGAATGATTCTGAAACCGGACCAGAAATCATATGACGTTATATAATTGCATTGAAAAAGAAAGAAATGATGAACCTACAAATTTGGACGTTTAAAATTCAAAATTAAACAATGCTGACCACTAGCTTGCTCTTAATGTTACAAATAAAATTGGTCACTTATGAAACCACAGATTTTGCAAATTCACAAACATCAGTTCTTGATTGCACATAGTATGATTTAATTAAATATATTATATAAATATTAATTAAAACTAGATAATTGTCATACTAAATGATATACCAATTACGCTTTAAATAAAATGTACTTTAAATACAGGATCAATAAGCAAAGCCGTTGCAAAAATATTTGAATTCGATCTACATTGTGTATATGTAACGCTTATTTTGATTGGTCTTCACAAAAATTGCATGGTATTCTGTTGTCAATTGTTATATCAATTTTTTTTTCAAGCTTGATGCAATTTGCTATTGGTAACCTTGACCTTTGACATTAACAGCTTGTTACCGGATAAATTTGTCTCTTCTAGATGCAAACTTCTAAAAATTTCTTGCTTCATGACCAGGTCAATAGTATTCACTGTGTACTCTGGTTTCCTTTGCTATCGCAGGTTTTTGCACCATAAAGAGTTTTAAAAAAATTAAATCAACCAATCGTGTTTAACATCAGCAATTACATTTAATGATATTTGTCTAAGTCGGCTGGTCTTAAAATATGTGATTATTTTTTTGAAAATCTTTTCGAAAACAATAATTTTACTCGATGTCATCAATAGTTTTAGTACGAATGATCTCAAAATGTGTTTGTAATATTTTATTAAACCCTCGAAAACTTGGTTAAAAGGTGTATGTCGAAATAAACAGGTTTTTTTTTTTGTGGAAAATCATGTACGCTCCATAACATATACAACTATGTATAGTTTTCGGTCAAACTTAGACAAGTATAAGAAGATATTGTCGCGTTCTATATTAAGTTGTGCAGGTCAAAGGTCAAGGTCAGAAGGTCAAATAGAAATGTGGAGACGGGGGTATTTGGCTCTCATCAATAGACTGATCTATTTTTTTCAAGTATGTTTATTTTTTTTCTTGTTAAAAGCCAATAAACAGGAAAATTCAACTGCTCTTCTAAATGTTATTAAAAGAGTTCCTTGACGTTTGAACATAAACATAAGTGTCTTTGGAATGTTTTTTGTTTTCGTCGTAAAGATATTGGGAAAAAATAAAACTGCAAATAACGTGAGATGTGAAAATTAGGAAATATCGACTAAATTGAGTAATAATGCTTACGTAAGTTACAAATTAAAATGCGATTATTTCAAAATTGTTCTTAGATGCTTTTAGGGAAAGGTAATAATGTGTCACGATTTCTTAGGTTTATGGATTTATGGATATGGTTCCTAGACTTGATAATTCCGTCTGAGCAAAATTTATAATCAAACGTCCATGAAAATCGACAGTTAAAATAAATGTCTGATATTAAGAAGTTTTTTTTTGTAACTGCTCATTTCTGATTTTCTACTAAAATTTGTGATTTTTCGCATTTAAAGTTTTATCATACGTTTTCATGTGTATCGGAACGTTGCTTACGAATTGTGTCCAAAGAGTTTCTTGTTTATTGTTTTTATGGCACATCAGTGTCATCATGTGATTCTACTGTATCGGAATCTTGTTTGCCAGATTTGTCCAAAAAGTGACTTTTGATTTTAAAAAAATCAGAATTATTTATTTATTTACTTGTCTATCTATTTATTTGTATAATAAACAATCATGCATTTATAGTTTTGTCAGTGACAATTTTCTGACTTCCGATTGTAAACATGCACGAAATTTTCTAGTGAAGTTTATTTTGCCCAAAAACTATGAATATAAACCATAATTCATTTGTGCAAATCTACCAGATATCCCCATTGGCTTTATTTTTTTGAGAAAAAATATTAAGATATTTAACTTTTTAGCAAATTTTTCTTCGCGGAACAAGATCGCTGATGATGTTGCAACATCAAACGGTTTAGTTCCTGTAGGATGAGAGAACTATCAGGTAAAGAATGGAATAATAAAGTTTTAAGCTGTTGACAAGATTGTTTTACTTTATTTGAAAAGACCAGTTTGGGGATGATGGAAAAATCAGAGTGTCCGTAAAAAAACATCAAATTTAAACAAGCAAACTGACAAACACTCTTACACAAGAATCGTGTGTGATTCGAGTGCGACGAAATCTAAGCGACGAAAGACAACTAAGTCATTGATAGCCGTTTCAAAATAGGGAATTCAATAACATACAGTGGTTGAAACCTTTCTCAGGAATGATAAAACTGTGTGAAAAAGTTTATAAGTTCGCTTTCCTAAGGCAGATAATTTTCTAATGTTACCTGTTTTCTTCAACACTGCCGAACCTAAAGCCTAAATATAAGTTAATGAATCTTGACTCGATCATTTCACTCATTTTATTTATTTATTTATTTTTTAAGGGAAGTTATTTGTTTCTTGACAAAACTTAAAAGTAAACAAATGCATATGATTTTTTTAAAATTTCAATTCCAGTTTCTCTAGTAGGACCTATGACAGATTTTAAAAGATACAACTGCTATCATAAAGTGTACCAATTACCTATTTAACGTATACATTGTAGCTCTTAGGTGCATACTAAATTAAACGACGTATCAACTCCCGTGTCCAATGATAAAGCATTTTTCTGTGTTATTTAAATTATATAACATACCACTATCGAGTCAGTGTGTTTGTGTCGGTGATTTATTAGGTTTAACTTTGTCGTTAGTTGTAATGGGTTGTTTGGTTTGTTGAAAGTTGATTAACGTTACATAAGTAATTTCAGCTAGTCGACACATTTTTAGCTCACCTGAGCTGAAAGCTCAGATGAGCTATTGCGATGGTTCACCGTCCGTCGTCTGCGTGCGTCGTGCGTTAACTTTTAACATTTTAATCGACTCCTCTAAAACTACCAAACCAAATTTGATGAAACTTGGTGATTATGATGTCTTGGTGAAGGCCTTTTAGATTTGCACAAATGAAGGAGTTATGTCCCCTTGGGGCTCCATAAGGGGGGAAATAGTGAAAAACTTTAAAAATCTTCTCCTATGAATCTACAAGAGATAAACCTTAGTTATTTCATTTATAACATCCTTAGGTCATCTATTTTCAGATTTGCATAATCGTAGCCATGTTGCTCAAAATGGGGAAATTTTAAGGCCTTAAATGAGGAAATTGCTAAAAATTATATATCTGTCACTATATCTTGAAAACTATTAACTTTACGTATAGGCATGTATATTAGAATATTGTAGGTATTGACATGACGAACATTTCGATATATGGGACAAGGTCAAATGTTGAAAGGTCAAGGTCTCAGCTGCAAAAAAAGACTTAAATTGCTAATTATCTTGAAAACTGTTATCTTTTTGTATAGGCATGTATATTAGAATAATGTAGGTATTGACATGACGATCATTTTGATACATTGGACAAGGTCATATGTTGAAAGGTCAAGGTCACAGCTGTAAAAAAAGACTTAAATTGCTAAATATCTTGAAAACTGTTATATTTTTGTATAGGCATGTATATTAGAATAATGTAGGTATTGACATGACGATCAGTTTGATATATGGTACAAGGTAATATATTGAAAGGTCAAGGTCACAGCTGCAAAAAAGACTTAAGTTGCTAATTATCTTGAAAACTATTAACTTTTCGTATAGGCATGTATATAGAATATTGTAGGTATTGACATAAAGATCATTTTGGTATATGGTACAAGGTCATATGTTGAAAGGTCAAGGTCACAGCTGCAAAAAAGACTTAAATTGCAAAGTATTTTGAAAACTATTAACGTTTTGTATAGACATGTATACTAGAATATTGTAGGTATTGACATGACAATCATATATGGTTCGAGGTCATATATGTTCAAAGGTCAAGGACATAGCTGCATAAGTATACTGAAATTGATTAATGATTTGGAAATTATTCATTGCACTACAGTAACTTCATGCATAAGCTACTTATTAATGAAATGTGAGTGGATTTATTTCTGATTAAGTTTTGTTGGAGTTCTTAACTTGCGAAAACTTTTAAAGTTTCTGTACTTAATATATTGTCTATCGCACTTTGAGACCAATATTGGACATATCTTCAGGTGAGCGTTAAGGCCCATGGGCCTCTTGTTTTCAAATACCAAAGATTTATCATGGAATATTTTTGATGTGATGCGTTAGTGTGCAAATGTAAGTGCGTCTGATGTGCATTGTACGTGTGTGCACATACGGCTACCTTCTTGCTTTTTGAGTGCTTACTAGTGCACTCGCCAAATAAACATTACAGACCATTGAATCCATTATACTTCAGTAAAGGTACACGATAGTGGAAAACCTCTTTATATACGGTACAGAGGGGTCAAACCCATACCTGGAAGAAATGAACATGTCATTTTGTAATCCATACCCACACTGGTTGTAGCTCGTCACTGGTTCCTTCTAGCATTAAATTCCTTGTTGTCCGAATGGTATAAAGCGCTTGCATACAGATTAGAGCAACTAGGTTGGAATCCCTCTGAGGCATATCCTAGTGTAAGAATGTCACTTTGCTTGTCAAATGTCGGTGGTTTTCTACGGGTACTCCGGATTCCTCTACTAACCACTCTAGAAGTGTAACAAAAATTTAGAAACACGTTTTAGACCGTTTATTCCAATTCACACCTTATAGTGTTTCCGTAAGTATCCAGAAACGATTGATCACTCCTAAGAGCGGCCATCAACTGTTACCTACTTTGCGACATACGGAGTTAGAAGGTAGACGCTGTTTCGGAGTTCTTATAACCACCACTGCCCGAGTCAAACATTTTATAAATAGATTGTTTGGAAAATGCTCTTATTTGACCCCTAAGAAATAACAGCAAAACAAACCAATGTTTCAATTCCTTAGTTTTTGCGTTTTTGATTGACAAAGACTTGATCAATGTAACAGAAACAAACAAAATGTTTTATAAGTTGTTCAACCTTACGGTACTAAAATTCGGCCATGATATGACTTAAGATCTCTGCATCGTTTGAAATATAAACTCCTTTATTTACCTCCCGTGTCTACAGATTCAACATTTGTTTAAACAAGCAGTTTTCTTACAATACTGTTTATTAACTTCTGTAAGCTTAGAACAACAAGCTTATATGCTGTAGACGACACGTTACATGGTTGTTTGATATATTGGAAAGTTAATTTAAGCGAATTTAGACCTTTATGGATTTTCTTCTTAAAGAAATCCGTATTTGATGTTTATTTCATTAATTATTCATTTACTATTATTGTCATCTGCTACTTTTGAATTTTTATGAAATAATACAATTTAAAAGAAGCACATGGCTTTTGAATTGTATTATTTCATAAAAATTCAAAAGTAGCACATGACATTATCCATAAATGATTTTTTTTGTTAAGAAAATTTATATCTAGGCGGTCATTCATTCATTCATTCATTCGTTCTTTCATTCATTCATTCATTTTATGGCTTTAGAATAAACCTGATTTTCCCTAGAAAACCACCGAAATTCAAAAAGCAAACAAATCCAACACAATTAACCAGTAAAACATACCAAAAAATTCAAGCCGGGTCTGACCAAGACTAGAAAATTGGTAGTAACTGTTCTTTCGCTAAGCAGTCGGCATTTAAAATAAAGCCACGGGGTCCTTTGGAGTAGACCTTAAAAACCTATGCACCGTGTCACGACAGGCGTGGCACGCTAAAGACCCCCCCCCCCCCCTGCGCATTTCCCTAAGCGCACTGAAAAGGACGGATTTTCGCCACTTCGCCTGTAGCTGGTGACGTCTCGATATAAGTGAAATATTCTTGACTTGAATGTAAAACCAAATTTATTCAGGAAGAAGTAAGAAACAATCCCTTTTTCCTAGTCCAATTAACTATGACATAAAATATCTAATTAATGACAAGTAATCTTTTTTTTAATTTGAAAAATTTTTCTTCTTGCTTAGTTATATCGAATCTTACGTTTTGACAACCTTGATATTGATATATAGCGGCAGCTGTTAGTTCTGATTTTATGAGAAAAAATGAGTGTCTTGAAAAAGTTACTGGTCTGGGTAAGTTTACAGTTGGTGACCGACAGGGACTAAAACCTTGGCGAAAAGATGAGAGGCACTGTTCTTTGCCAAAGTTAATGCAGTTCGTAAGTTCAAGGCTGACACAAGTATCTTATATTCAACCATGAATGGTAATGTTTGAAATACATTGTCAAACTTATTTTGGATAAATTTCCTACTCTAGCAATTTACATATTTCAAGTAAAGGCTTACAAATAAAATAAAAGACTCGACTTTTTTCCGTATCATTAATTTTCAGGTTCTTATCTTTGTTCTGGTTTTTTTTTTCGGGAACTCTGGTTTTCTTCACCATTTCTAAACTGACCGCGTCGAAATAAGTATTTCGACAAAGAACACAATCTCTCTATATCATGCATAGACTACACTGTGCATACATATATCTGTATTATATGGTGTTTCTTACTTCTGTATAATTTAAAATCACAACCAGTGACGTAGTGCAAATATAGATATGAATGTATCCCATAAACATTCATCCCTCATATATATATATATATATATATATATATATATATATATATATATATATATATATATATATATATATATATATATATATATTGTAATAATTAGACATTAAATTTTAGTTAACATACAATTTATTAAACATACACACTAATATTCTTGTTTTTCAAGTTTTATGAAGTATAATATTTCCCTTTATCATTTTATAAAAATGTGTTAAAAAGCAAATAAAATTTATTACTTTGCTATTGGCGGAATTCTTATATTTTCACCGATACAAAATATCCGTTTAAAATATAGTTCTAGCAAGCATGTCGTGAGTCTTTTGAATCAAGATAACAGCCTTGATTCTCGATAATAAATACACCATCGTCTTCTTACATATAAAATAAGCGAGGATAAAGTTCTGAATAAAAAAATAATAATAAAGCCTCATCAGTTTATTTAGTAAAAATGGTATTAAAAGAAAAGATTATTATATTCTTTAATTTTGCACATTTGAAAATATGTCGTTTGAACATCGCAAAGTGCAGATGCAAAGTTAATATCGCCAAGAAAATACCCCTTTTTTCAGTTGAACACATTCTGTAATGATGATGAAAAATTGGACTGATTACGGTTGAACATGTTTGAACATCGCAACACAAGTCAAATTTGGTCGTAATATTCTTTGGTTTGGTTAGTAATCTCAATAATAATGATTATGATGATCCAAGCTTTAGAACTAAATTTTTCACTAAAAAAAAAAAAAAAAGAAAAAAAAGAAAAAAAAAAAAAAAGAAAAAAGAAAACAATGAACGGCATATCAATATGTTGTCAGGAACAGAAATGAATATCTAACACAACATGTAAAGCTTGGCGTAGATAAATTTTGCAGTATTTGTCTTGTTTCTATACATCCACATAATTTATAGGTTTTCGCTGCTAATTATTATGAAGCAAAAGTTGATCCAAAATATCAAAGGCACATTTACGCTATACATACTCAAGGAGATAATTCAAAACACTCGAACGACATAGATTGTACCGGAGTCGCACCCTATCCAAACACGGTTCCTTGTATCAACAGCTAGAGACCACGGTTTCTCAACCATTTCTCGTTCTGTTAAGAGATATTGGATAAATTGTGTGTTGCTGTCTAAAAGATGAATGAGCCGTCTGCCATCCGTGACAATAATCCTGTCCTTTTTATCACATTTTACGTCCAAAGGATCAAACTTTTGGTTCTCAATTCCTTTATATGTGGCCCTTAAAAATCCATCGTTGTTTAGGACAACTAAATTCCCAGACGAACTTGATGTTCTGTTGACGACACAAATATCGGTGTTTCCATTTTCAACAACCCGAAGTGGTTTCGTAAAAAGTCGTGTAATGTCGTTATACTCGTAAGTTTCCGTAAACTTCTCATTCTGGTCAATCCTTGCCACCATTCGTTTACTGCGCATGTCCACATAGTAAGTGGGTGAATCCACTAAACATACAAGAATGTCGTTATTCTTTGCGATGCATAATCCGAGTGGTTTAAGCGGTGAAGTATCGATTGTCTTTTCTTGTCGACCATCTTGTGATAATTTGACTATTTCCGAATTTTCATGATCACCGGCATAGAGACTGTTTTCGTGATCTTTGTCGAAGTCCACAACAAGAAAACCGAAGTCTGCATATTTTTGAACGCTTCCGGTTAAACTTATAATTTCATTTTCCGTGTAATCCGAGCCATGGACCCATGCTAAATCATCGTGTATAGGGCATATTGCTGTGATATCGCATTCTTTATGCTTAAATTTCGAAACAACTTTAACATCAATCTGGTCATTTAAAGTACTCGATTCAAAATCGGAACATAGCTCTTCTTCTGATTCAAGAATTCCTATTGCATTTTGCAACACTTCAAAATCCACTTGTCCTTCTTTGAATACCGGAAAATTGAGTGATAGCTTGACCTGACCTGGATGTATTTTATCTAAAGCTGACGTCACTATTTGTTGTGCCCTGATTCTCTGTACATCACTTCCGTTGTGTGCTACCGATGCAAAATCACTTTCATATCCTTCCAGCTTTGTTAGATCTTTGACAAGCTCTATATGCGTTGCGTTCAAGCGTTTCTCGTTGTGAAATTGCGATTCCTTAATATCGGCTACGTATTTTTCTCTTACTTTCTTTAAGTCGAAAAATATTTTGTTAAATCTGGCATCTATGTTGGCGATTTTGTCTTCTGCTATAGTTTGGTTTTCGAGTTTGCAGTCCTCGATGCTTAAAATTCTAGCCTTCAAAGTAGGTATGAAATATTCTCGTATGTCAGCTAGTCCATGTTTTAGTTCTCGAGTTTTCACGTCTGAAATATCGTAGATTTTAGAATAAACGTGTCCATTATGGCTAAATACAACACATTCTGTACAAACAAGTATGTCACATGTATTGCAAAACAGAGTAATTGCATGAGAGGGATGAAGATTACATACCGTATTAGTGTTCAAAGTCGAGGTTTGCCTTTCCTGATTGTCTTCTTTATGTGTTTTCTTCTTTCTAAACATTTTTTCCGTAATAATATCAACTGTTTTTACACAAATAAAAAACTTCCTGGTTCACACAATGCTTAACTATTTAACAATACTCTCACGTCAGGAATTTGAAAATTAAATGTAATTTGTTTTTATCACAATGAACGTATCTTTCCGGCGAGTTTAATTTACATGTCATATTATTCACGGTTGACTGCAAAAGGGGTCTGTCTGTATATAAATATTTGTATTGTCATAAAATGCATCAACAATAAAGCATATAATAACTGTTAAATATTCAAAACTTATCTTAAAACATCAAAAATTGAAAAAAAGTCTTTTAAAAAATGTATTCCCTGTGTCACTACCAGACAAGATAAGGTAACGTACATGTGTTACTTAATCCACAAATCGGTAAAAGTATTGCCGCCGAAGATGGTTATTCCACGATACATGTATCTGTCCCGATAAGTTCAGATGTTCTTTTTTTTGAAAAACTACTTCCAATGACAAACGGCTGAATTTCTCACCAATCCTCTTATCCACCCAGCTCGTTAAGGTTACATATTTCTTATTCACGGTTGACTTCAAATAAAATCGCAGTGGAAGGTTATTTGAAACTTAGAATACTTTAAGGAATTTAATTTTATGTCTAACATTTTACAAGTTTTTGCTCCGTTTCACACACCCAGTGGTGTCATCCGATTTTTCTTCTTGAGGCCATTAGGGGGGAAACCCAATGTAATTTTGTTTAAAATTTTATTTTATAGTTTTTTTAAATTATAAACCCGAAAATGAAGTCATAAATTATTGCTTATTATATTTTATTAACTTTAAAAGTTTAACAATACGCGTAAACCGTTACATACGCAGTGTAGAATTGTATATATGCCATGTGCTGATTTTGTATACATTACTTTAAAATAAAAATTACAAAATCAGCACGTGACAGATAAAGAAAAAGGAAAAAAAAAATTAAAAAAAAAAAAAAAAAAAAAAAAAAAAAATGCGCTTGATAGAGAAATTAAGGATTCTAATATATCATGATTATATAGTCGTCAATGTCAGTGACTCCGGGTAAAAACAAAAACAACCTACTTCATCTAGTAATTAAAAAAAACCCGTCTGATTTTGTATGCATTATTTTGAAAAAAAAAATCAAAATCAGCACCTGAGATTTAAAAAAAACAATTTCGCTGGATAGAGAAATTTAGGGTAATAATAAAATAATAAAATATTATGATTATAAAGCCGTCAATGTCTGCAGTGATCCCAGGTAAAAACAAAATCAACCTCATTCAATAAGTAAAAAAATTAAGAGTTACAGATGAATGGCCAGAACATACATGTATTTTTTAACATCGTCAATTGCAGACGATGACTTCTTGATGAGTTGAGTTGAGTTGAGTTGAGTGAGTTGAGTTGAGTTGAGTTGAGTTGAGTTAGCTAATGGTGTTTAACACCAAAGTCAAGATTTTTTTCCATTTCGGTCAATTCTTGAATTGTGGAGAAAACTGTAGTATTCAGAGAGAACCAATACATGTTGCGAATCCCGTTCTGACAGATCCCTTGTGTAAAAATCAGCTCACTTGTCGTAAGTTTGTGATTTTGTCTGGGAATTTCGTTTCTTTCCATCATTCCAGAACAGATTGCCTCGATATAAGTGAAAGCAATCTTGACTGAGGCATTTAAACACCATAGTCTGCTGCATACTTCTCTTTTTTGTTGAAATATGAAGTAAATTATCATTAAACGACGACCTTAATGAACAGGTGGTCTTACTATAGAGGTGGTTCCCATAACATGTTTTCCTGCATTGAAAATTAGAAAATTAATACTTGAAATGAAATGTCAAATTTAAACACATAACTTGGGTAATTATATCATACATGTATACGTGTGCATGACACCCCCCCCCCCCACACACACACACACACTAAATTTCCAGGGTTATAATATTACAAACCTTAAAATTAGTTGTATATATATTAAAGTTGTCTTTCAAGTTTAAACTTGGAAATATAACACCGTGTATTATAGTGATATTCAATGCAACTTATTCAATGATATAAGGGTTCCGTAAAGGAAAAAGGCGGACAGTGGCATGACGCAGCATAGTTGAATTTAACTTTAGCTGAGGCCTTTTTTGGTATCCCAACTTATGATATATAATGCATTTTTAATTTTTTCCCAAGGAACATTGCGCTGTCATTTTAGTTTCAAGACAAACATGGGAGACACCTTTTTTTACAAATAAATCACAGAACAAGTCTGTATATTTTAGGACAATTACTGTAATCTATCTTAAGATTTTCATCGGATTTATATTAATATTTCAGTTATACCATAACTTTATTGGATTATCTCCCTTTATACACAAATAGTTTGCTTGGTGTCAATAATGAATGTCCTTAAACCATATTAAAAACGTCTCGGAATAGACAAAGATTCTTCAAAATTTGATAGGAATGACATTTGTATTAAAATTAATACCGTGGATCACATGTCTGTGTAACGTACAAACATGCACTTGGCTACAGTCAAAACGACTATGAAGAAACATGAAGACAGAAACGGCCAATTTAACAATTAAGACAATAGAGGTTGTTGTTGTAATGTTGTTTAACGTTGCATAAGCAATTTTTCAGCTATCTACGACAAGAGCAAGGTTGTTAATCTCCATGGATTAATCTAGGAACAAGATCATGTATGTGTAAAATTTGCAAGTGTGTTTTATGGTCGGCCGTGTACTTGCGCACACTTAAGGCGACTTTTTAATAAAGTGCTAGCTCACAGAGTCAGTATGCTGCAGACAAACATACCACTCCCCAAGTCCATTATTCTCAACCAGTAGATACTCTGTCCATGTAATGCCGAGCGTCAAGCGAGGAAGCAGTATCTCAAATGTTAAGTCTTTTTTTTTTTTTTTTTGTATAAACCGGCCGACGATCGAAGCCTAGTGGTGTGGTAAAACTATCAGAGGACCTCTATCCGCCTATTTTAAACCATTGTTTCATAACCTAAACATTTATAATATCTAATATCAGTTTTATTTTATCAATCAACGATTTTAGATAAATAATTTCGATTTATTTTGAATATAAAAAAGTACTATGTTTCCAATACTCTTCGCACCTACATGTATACGATTTTACAAAATAATATATATATTAAAATCTAAAATAAATAAATAAATAACAAAGGATTAAAATAAAATAATATAAAAATAAAGAAGTTTTTTTAAAAAAAAAATAAATAAATAAGATCTGTGGATTGTGATGAAATTTAATGGCCTAACACAAAGAAGTTTGCTTGATTTTTACATTTCTCTTTCGAAAGATTTTACATTGTAAGGGTCTGTTTAAAAAGTCTCCTTTTGCTTAAGTCGCTTCATATAGGTAAATGAATAATAAAAAAAAGACCTCTAAATCAAGCTATAAATGTAATATATATATATATATATATATATATATATATATATATATATATATATATATATTCTACCGAAAGCAAGGACTATTTGTGCAATGTTTAATAAAACACTACTCACTCAATTTTATAGAAATGTGTAATTTTGTGTAATTTTTTTAAGCACTGGTTGTAAAATAATTAGCATGTTTAAAAACTCTGAAATAGTACACAGTACTTAAACCACACCAATGCAGATCTAGTCTTGTAATCCTTCAAATAGTTAAATAGACAAAGAATATAATTTCTAAGTCGAAGATGTTTTTACAATCAACAATTTAATTAATGAGAATTATCTCCCCTACACTATGAATGTAATTTGTAGCTTGCAAATTTTCGGAGTGCACAAAATGCATAATTTACATTGATTTAGTTTTTAAAGGCCAATACAAGCTTACTAGAAGTTTTAAAAAAAATTGCACTGCTAAATATCCATGTCATATGTATGTATATATATTCAGTTATGGAGAAAAAAAAATTAGTTATCAAACCATAACGCAAAATATGTTTCAGTGTTAACAATTTAGAAAATCCATAAAAGTGGATGATGTTTTAACAGTTTGATGGAATAAACATTTTTGATTTGTTATCTATAGTAAAACGATAAGTTATCATATATTCAACACTTTTTATAAAATAAGTTGGATGGTTTCGGATTCGTTCAATAGTATTTCACAACGTAACTGGTCATAATTTAAATATCGCGCCCTACGTCGTCCTGTTTAACTTAGGAGTTTTGTCCGAACATTATATCAAAAAATCACTTTTTGTAAAAAAGATATTTATGCATTAAGGTATATCTGCTTTGCCTGTTAAGTTTGTTTCATCATCATCATCATCATCATCATCATCTTCTTCTTCTTCTTCTTATTATTATTATTATTATTATTATTATTATTATTATTATTATTATTATTATTATTATACTTCTTCTTCTTGCATTTGCAATATCCACAATTTTCTGCTGCAAAGATCTAATTTCTAGCTGCTTTAGGCTTTTTTACATGGTCAAAGTGCAAATTTTCCATCTAACACCTATTAAATGAAATAATTCTTCAAAACAAAATCAGCTACCAAAATGATTTTATGAAATAAATAAAAATATTCATTTTGGCCTATTTGTATTTTTAGAATGGATACAAATAGTACGGTCGTTTTAAGCTTCCACGGCTTATTAAATACATGCAAGTAAAATGCAAGTAAACACATAAGCAAGTTTTTACCGACAAAAATGTTTGAATAATTAAATACATGTACTTTCAAACGTATAATATTATAGAAGAAGAAGAATGGAAAGGAGAAGGAGGAGGGGGAAGGAAGGAATGAAGAAGAAGAAGAAGAAGAAGAAGAAGAAGAAGAAGAAGAAGAAGAAGAAGAAGAAGAAGAAGAAGGAAAAGGAGGGGTTGAAAGGGGAGGAAAATGAGGCCTTTAGTTTTAAGTGTTATAGAAATCAAAGTACTGAAACGTTGATGAAGCATTAAATAAAAATGCTTGTTTAGCAGTTTTTGTTTTGTTTGAAAATCCTCTTCGTCTTTGTAAAACAAATTAATGTTTTTCATTTATAAATGTTTACGCGACTTATTAAAAAAACTAATTAAGCCGAAAAAGTTAATTTCTTTGAGAAAGTATTAAAATAGTTGCAGCGTTTTAAAAAAAATGGTTGCAGAAAATTATTTATGTAATTTGGTTACTTAATGCATAACCACTGACTTTAAATCCTAAAAAAATGCTTTATAATTAGCATTTTTAGTCAATCAAAGTACTGAAGCGCTAATGACGCATAAAATAGGATCACTTATTGATGTACATGTACTTGTTTGACAAAGATTTCCTTGTCACTTACGATAACACCGAAATAATCATAAGATTTTTTAAATAAATAAATAAATAAATACAATAAGTAATTAAATAAAATTAAAAAATGATAAAATATAAAAGCCTAACTGTTAATCTTGGTAATTAAAAAAAATGTTTTTCAATTTAAATACAAAAGCTACTTAAGCTTATTTCAATCCGATATTTTATCAATCTACCAAGTTCATGTTAGGTTCAAACGCATTTGCAACCCTTATTATGCACTTTGATAAACAGATCTAAATGAAATTACAAAAGAATTTGCTCAATTATACAATTAAAGATATTTTAATCAATTTGCACCCAGCTAGATAAATGATGATAAATATCCGAGCACTAAAACAACCATCGTGCATAAATTGCTTTAATTATTTGTATATCTCTTTATAGTTCATTTCAGAACGAAGGCATACCTTCTTATACAAAGAAAAAAACGAAATGAAAACCTTAGGGTATAAATAGACTATTATAAAAGTAATGCAAGACAAATGTCTAATTTTGGGAACTTAGAGTACATGCTGCTTTTAAGAAAATAAATGAAAAAAAAATCTTTGTTTTATTTTAGTTCTCTTGATGAAGAGTTGGACGGATGCCATTCTTAAGTTTTTTTTTTTTTTAATTTCTTTATTTATTTTTTTTTTTTTTTTTTTTTTTTTTATGCTTTTATTTTTTTTTTAAATATTTAATTTGCTGATAAAACATGCGTTTTTATCATTAATGATTATTTCATGATTATCTTGTTTTAATTTCCACTGGCATTATACAATTTTACAGAGTAAAATGTAGGTTAAAATTTTAATACAACATAAATTTAAAATAAGGTAAAATAATCTTAATTCATTATAAACGGTAAAGAACAATTTACCAGTGAATCAAAGTACTTAAGTATTGATGACGCATTGCCTGCGATTGCTGTATAAAAAAACGAAAAAACATACAGTATGTGCCAATGGTAGCTTTTACGAACTTTAACATCAATGATAAAAACTTGAAGCTAGTTAAAAGTAATAACATATTACATAAAATAAGGATTGTAAAGATTTTAAGCCGCTTTTAGAATATCAATGCTTAATAACTTCACCTGATTTGCCCTCGGTTCGTGCAGAATCAATTAACAATGATTCTTTACTATATATTTTTTGCATATTAATACCAACAAATGAGTATACGTTTTTGTGCAATTCTTTATTAGGGATTGTTGTTGTTGCATATCACCGATAACAGAGTCGTTTGTATTTTTGAATGAGATGTGCAAAAGGAGGAAGGGCAATACAAAACATCCTAAAAAAGTCATATTAATCAGATTAAGCAAATCTCACAATTTTACACTTTATCAATCGTGGATAAAGGAATGATTTTTAATGCCAAAGATTAAGAAACTTGAAATGATATTATGCACAATTTTATCATTTTTATAAGTATGCCTATTCATATTCCTAATTTTTAAAAACAATTAAGAGTATATTAATACCAATCTTTTTACATTGTGGTTGTTATCATATGTCCATCTTAGTTAGTAGACAAAAACTGAATATGTAAAAGTAAAAATCATTGGACAATTATAACGGTACCCGTAAAAATTCAGAATTTTTATAGTCTGTAAGCCAATAAATTTTCCTTTTTCATGTATTGTTTAGTTCTCAACAGCGATTATGGTTATATTGTAAAACACCATACAGACTGCAAACAAAATATACTCAAGATTCCATCAACAATAGTTTTTAATAGACAAGGCATTTGTTGTGATTGGCAATATAATTTTTCAACAAATAATCGGTATACCAATGGGCTCAAATTGTGCATCCTTGCTTGCTGATTTGTTTCTGTATTAATTTGAATCAGAATTTTTGCAGAACCTTGTCAAATCAGGAGTAAAGACTGTTGCTAAATCATTCAACTTCACATACAGATATATAGATGGCGTTCTGTCATAGTTCTAAAATTACGAGAATATCTGAATGTCACCTATCCTAGTGAGCTTGAGATAAAAGATACGACTGATTTGTCATGCTTTGCTTCATATTTATGGACTTTTACTTCAATTATAAACCCACGAAAAGTTTTGAAGCCATGGCTTCAAATTTTTTTTGTTAACTTTCCGCTTCTTTGCAGTAATATTCCTACTGCGTTTCACAGTTAATACGGTAATGGTAATATGGAGCTTGTTTTTTCTACGAAGGCTTTCCACAACGAGGCAAGATGCTTTCAATTAAATTGTTGACTCGAGGATATTGCAAGCCTAGGCTAATCAAGGTCCTACAAAAGTTTTATAGCCGTCATCCAATATTGTTGATAACTATGAAGTCAGTGTATCCAAACCTATACTGGATATTTTTGACTTCCCATAGTTCAATGTTCCTTTCATTCTTAAATTTGATTTTGCACTTATTAGATATAAATTCACGTGTATAACTGAGTTGTCCAGTTTTTAAAAGTTTTATTTTTTTATTTTTAGGGGTGAGGGCTGTGATTTTGACATGTTTCTGTTTTACTCTAAATATGTATTTATCGTTAATCTATTTTGTTGTGTTCTTGTTGAGTTGACTGTAGCCCACAACGTGTTTTCGTTTACAAAAGGTTTATCAAGGTAACATTATCATGATCCTTCGGTAAAGCAAGTTTTGTGTTGAAAGTAAATTGTAATGATCTGTGATTATTAAATCCCCTTTGTGCTTTTGTACGTCATACTTTGTTCATAAGATATTTACACGCTTATTACATTTTTTCAATTATAAAGATAAATGCTATTAACATAATCCGGTTGTAAAGTTAACATGTATATAATTTATTTTCTATTCTCTTCAATAAGAAATATGTGTTCAAAGAATGTAAAAATCTTGGTATTATACAAATCAGTAAAATATTACTGTTACAAAGATGTTGTAAATATAATGATTTTAAGGGATTATAGAACTAAAACATTTTTGTAAATAAATGAAAGAACATATTTGAAAGTCCTCCCAGGCCGTTTTGCGTTTTGAATGATGTAAATTGCCGAAAAGAAAATATTTTATAGGGTTAATTCATAGTGTAGTTTTTTGTTAGGAATAAGCATGCAACAAAAGAAAATTTAAAAAATTAAAAACAAAATACAATACAAAAACCAATAATAAAAAAAAATTTAGAAAATCTTAATTATAAATGTGGTTTTTCGCATTGTGACTAATGGTAAAAGCGAACAGTCATTCTTTCTACTCGAAAAACCAATTACAAATATAAAAGTGTGGCTACCAATGACCCCATATCTGTTTTAGTTTTTTTTCTTCGTATATAAACATTGATTTCCGTTTCTTTTTGCTTTGTTATGTGATTGCATTTCAAAAATGTAAAATTACGAGTGTAGGTAAGTGATCTTTTTCACTAGATATTTTTGTTGTGATGGGACAATTTCTTCATGCGTTTTACCCTTTTGAATCAAACCTGGTAATGCCAACAAACTGTAAAAGGTTAACCAAATTTCTGCAACCACCCTTTTCTTATCTTTACTTGAAACGTGTTGACAAAAACGTTTACATCATGTATATTTTTATCCTTTTAGAAATTTTATATATCTGACATTGGTTACTTGACACACAAAAAATCGTGCTTACAATCTGTGGTTTTATAATACAATTATTTGAGAACATAAGTCATTTTAAGAAATAGAAACGCCTTTTTGGAAGGGTTGCAGAGAGGGCTCAAGCACATTTTACTCTTCTATCAAGAAAAAACTGTTTCTTCGTCTAGATCAAAGTTACATTTGAGCTTATCCTAGTGTGAGTATATTTGTTAGTTTGTTTTTTCCATGTAGATCATTTCATCTCTGTTTCCTATTCGTCCCAAATCTTATCATCTTGGTCTATGTGGAAAAATCCAAACTGGAGACGTTAACGCTGAAACAATCTTTAATTCATTTTTTCTTTAACTTGTAATCTATATCTTCCTGTCGCCAAAATACGTGGTACTAACAGTTTGTTGATAAATTTAATGGTTAATCGTAAGTAACTTCTAAAAAAAATAAATCCCGTTTTACATTTCTTCCACTTTGCTGTAAAATGAAGAAAATTTTAGTTTCTTTTATTAAAATATACCGGAAAATATTGTTTGTAAGCAAAACATCTCGGCAGACGCCATTTTAAAAACGTGACCCAAATTTGTGGGAAGTCTTTCGGATCACGAGATTTCTCCTGGTTAGGGCTTGCAAACTTATTGTTTCAAAAAATTTAATTTTCAATAGTATAGTTTAGATAAATAAAACATTTTTTTGGATAATTGCTGATTACAAAATAATAACAAGGATAAAAAACGATCAGGCATTTCCGGTTTGACATGCGGCATTCACGTCATTTTACATCATAATATAGTGAAAAATGCATGAATTTTACTAAATATAGCGTAAGAGACACACGATTTTGATGACACTCAAAACTAGTATTTCTTGGCACAAAAGTTCCAGATGTTGATCGGGTAAATAGACCAGACTCTCTTCTTTCAGACGACATAGTTGACATCGTTATTTATTTTACTTGTTATTCAAATAAAGATATAACTTCAAGAATAATTTGGAAATAGTGAAATCTGTCAAAAATTAAAACTTTTGATATTTTTATATTTTCCTACCAGTTAGAGAAATATTTTAGAAAATTCAAACTAAGTATGGAAAGTTTAACCCTTTGGGCGCCTATTTTACTTTGAGTGAGTGCAGTAAAGTACTGCCTGTAAATATATATCAAATACCTGCTAATTTTTCATATGCCAGATGTACACATTTCGGAAAATCATTCCTCATCAGTGACACTAGGGGCCGAAAAGTTTGATGGATTAAAATACATACGCCAAACAGTTAAAAATTGATGAATCTAAAGTTTCACAAATATGTGAATCCAAATCCAGCTAAGGAATGTTTTGCATGAAGGAACAGACCTTAGTTTTTAAATAAAATTCAAAAATTAAGACGACTGAAAATTTTGCTAAATGGTATATTTTCTGACAGCACAAAGTACTG
Organism: Tegillarca granosa; assembly: GCA_029721355.1. Taxonomy (NCBI): domain Eukaryota; kingdom Metazoa; phylum Mollusca; class Bivalvia; order Arcoida; family Arcidae; genus Tegillarca; species Tegillarca granosa. The sequence continues at coordinate 22,186,730 of CM056608.1, forward strand.
CCTACTGAGTTATGTAAATGATATCCGTTGTAAAGAATCTGCCACGAATTTTACCCTAACCCTACCACGAATTAGGCCTCTTGAGAATAACAGTAAACCCACAAAGCATATTGAAAATCAAACATTTTTAGTCTTCTTGTTGTAGAAACAATATCACTTCTCCTAGTCACTATGTTTCTGACAGTGAATTATGCAAAACTGCGTAGAAAATCCAATTCACTTGAATTACTAGTTGGGTGACACCTTAAGGGGCATCGCGGGAAAGAATGAAACAATCTAGAGGATTGCAGACTAAGTTAACAGTTAAGTGATTATTTGGTTTTTTATAAAAGAAAACGGTTTGCAGCTTGCTTGTCGTGGTTTTCTCTGAACACCCCGGTTTCCTCCACCATCACTCACCATACCTTAACTGACAGCTCCAATACGAGTTAAAGAATATTGACTGGAGTGTAAAACTCCATTAATCCATTCCAATCCTCCAATCAACCCGGCAGAACTTCTGGTACCTTTTTTTTAACAGGACCGGACAGTGTTTGATACCTTTAACATTTACCAGTTTCGGGAAGAGCACAAGATTTAAGTCCTCATTTATTTTTTTTAACTGGACCGGACAGTTTTTGATAGACTCTTGTCATGTGCTATACTTTATTTAATAATTTTATTATTATCTTATTTAATTATTTCATTGAAATTCGGAGGTAGCACTTGGCTGTCCGAAAAGTTTGATAGATAAAAAACATAGGCCAAACAGATGAAAAATAACGAATCTAAATTTCCAAATTTGTATAAATTCAAATGCAACTAAGGAATCCTTTGCATGAGTGAACAGACCTTAGAATTAAATTAACTTCAAAAATTAAAACGGCTGAAAACTTCAATAAATGGTATATTTTCTGTTTATTTTGTGTGAACGGAAGTAGTTAACGCCGCTTTCAAGATTATTCATTTCGCATTAACGCAGGCAGTTCACTTGAAATGAAAATAAAAAATTGTAGGTTCATTATTTTGCATTTATTCGTCATTCGGTGATGGGTATTGTCATTTCTGTAAGTGCTAGTCAGGTCATAATTCAATGATAAAGAATTTACTTTCATCTGTAATCTATCTGACATTGTTTATACATGCCACAGTCAAGCAAAATAGGTGTACAGGTTTCAACTGCAGATGTTTATTTCGCCTGTACTGTCACGCCAATTTTTGCGGAATTTTTAAAAGTCACAGACCGGGTCGTTTTTTTTTTTTTTTTTGGGGGGGGGGGGGGCATTTTATGTGGATTTTCTGTACAACATATCAAAAATATAAAAATACCATTTTTCCGTTAAATCTCAAAATATTTTTGAACCAAAGTTCAAGTTCATAGCCATAGTGGTCATTGAAAACGGGTGAATTTAACAGGCATCCAGCTGTCAAGATTATTGATCCGTTTGCCAAGGTGTTCATTTGACCATTGACCTGAAAGAAACATCATCATTGTTGATCGGAAGAGTGCATGCACAATTTCGCGGAATTTTTATAAATCACAAACAGGATCGACTTTGAGCATTTATTGTGAATCTCCTGTGAAACATAAAAAAATATAAAATTAGAGTTTTGTTCGTAATATCAGAAAGTATTTTGGGCCGACTTTCAAGTTGATAACTTGAATAGCGTTTAAGCACGAACTGTTTAATACAGAAATTTGGAATGGAAGAATTCCATTCAGGCTGCACGCGCTAAGTCGCGGACTTTTGCATTGTAAATGATAGGGTCCACATAAAACGCTTACTGTGGATTTTGTGTGGATTAAGTCCTCATTTATCTTTTTTAACTGGACCGGACAGTTTTTGATAGACTCTTGTCATGTGCTATACTTTATTGAATAATTTTTTTATTATCTTATTGAATTATTTCATTGAAATTCGGAGGTAGCACTTGGCAGTCCGAAAAGTTTGATAGATAAAAAACTTAGGCCAAACAGATGAAAAATAACGAATCGAAAGTTCCAAATTTGTATAAATTCAAATGCAGCTAAGGAATGCTTTGCACGCGTGAACAGACCTTAGTATTAAATAAATTTCAAAAATCAAAACGGCTGAAAACTTCAATAAATGGTATATTTTCTGTTTATTTTGTGTGAACGGAAGTAGTTAACGCCGCTTTCAAGATTATTCATTTCGCATTAACGCAGGCAGTTCACTTAAAATGAAAATAAAAAATTGTTGGTTCAATATTTTGCATTTATTCGTCATTCGGTGATGTGTATTGTCATTTCTGTAAGTGCTAGTCAGGTCATAATTCAATGCTAAAGAATTTACTTTTATCTGTAATCTATCTGACATTGTTTATACATGCCACAGTCAAGCAAAATAGGTGTACAGGTTTCAACTACAGATGTTTATTTCGCCTGTAGCGTCACGCCAATTTTGCGGAATTTTTAAAAGCCACAGACCGGGTCGTTTTTTTTTTTTTTTTTTTTTTTTTTTGACATTTAATGTAGATTTTCTGCAACATATCAAAAATATAAAAATACCATTTTTCTGTAAAATCTCAAAATATTTTTGAACCAAAGTTCAAGTTCATAGCCATAGTGGTCATTGAAAACGGGTGAATTTAACAGGCATCCAGCTGTCAAGATTATTGATCCGTTTGCCAGGTGTTCATTTGACCTTTGACCTGAAAGAAACATCATCATTGTTGATCGGAAGAGTGCATGCACAATTTCGCGGAATTTTTATAAATCACAAACAGGATCGACTTTGAGCATTTATTGTGAAACATAAAAAAAATATAAAATTACCGTTTTGTTCGTAATATCAGAAAGTATTTTGGACCGACTTTCAAGTTGATAACTTGAATAGCGTTTAAGCACGAACTGTTTAATGCAGAAATTTGGTATGGAAGAATTCCATTCAGGCAGCACGCGCTAAGTCGCGAACTTTTGCATTGTAAATGATAGGGTCCAAATAAAACACTTACTGTGGATTTTGTGTACAAGATAGAAAAAATCTGAAAATACAGTTTTATCCGTAACATCTTAAAGAATTTTTCGTCTGTTGACATAAAATTGATAGCTAGCACGGTTATCGAACTAGAGTGGTTTAAACAGAATTTTGGTTTGACAAACTTGTCACAAGTGCGATTTTAGCATCTTTGGCCTAAAAAATTAAGTATGATCCAGATTTTTCACGAAAATTTTAATCTAGCCAGATCGCTAGATCGTATTTGACTCCATAAACTCTGAACATTTTTTAAAAAAAATTATAATCTGCTTCATGTTTTCCTCAAAGTCGCGATTATATGCGGCAGATTAGCTAATTTTAGCAAGCTTTATCATTCCACTCTCAGAGATAGTTCCGAATTAAAATTCGTAACTCCTCTAGATCGTTCCATTATTTACTTTCTTGAGACTAGTCGTAACTTAAAATCGGGATAATACAATTAAGTATTTCTGTTGAAAGGAAGCTGTTGTTGCTACGAGAATTTAACATTTCAAAAATGATGTTTACATAGGAAGTGATGTTTTTGATGACGAATTTCGTCGAATACGCAAAAGAATATACCATTTGTTTTGTGTTTGGACATGTAAAACCCCGAAGCAGTAACAGTTTTCTTTCTACCTACATAATACATGGAAAGTGATTTTCAGTTCCCACTATACTCAATGTAGCAATAAAATGCATTTTTATTCAAGTAAATTTGATTTTCTATGAAAATTAATCAAAATTAACTGTCACAAACACACTGCCAAAAGTAGCGACTAATTTGGCTTTATATTTAATCCTGTTCAAAGTAAGATTTTTTTCTTTTTCTTCGGCAAAGAAATAGGCACAATTCATTGTCACAAACACAGTGGCACATATAGTAGTATTTTAGCTAGTTTGTCTAAAAAAATAGTTAAGAGAAAATAATGTGTTCACTTGAATGCAAGGTTTTAAGGATAAAGGTAAAAACCTGGTGATGTTATAAGCTTGAATTGATTTTTAAAAGACACCTAAAATTCCCAAAAAACTTAACAATTAACCAAATCATTAAGATTCAAATCTTCAAAATTTCAGTTAAGGAAAATCTTAGTTAAGGACTAATTGTGAAGCGGGGAGTTGCATTTATTTATTCTTTTTTTTATTTTAAGAAGAAAAAAAACTAATATCAATGTTTTTCAGAATGACCTGTAAAAAGCTTACTAAGCACATTTCTTCCCTTTTGACAGTTTAAAAAACCCTAACATACTTATTCCGTGCGGTACAATGTATTCCTACCATCAAGCATTTTCGATGCAATTATTAGTCATTTTAACCAGTTTGTCTCAAAATTGTTACGTCACCTAAAACATGGCCTTTTCACTCCCTTGATAAAAGTTGTGGAAGACAGTAAATATGTGTGATCTAGTTTGCCTGCTTGTTACTGTGTTTTAGGTTACACTTTCTTGTATAACGTGCATGTGTATAGCTATAGACTGCCTAGATTATTTAGGTAAAATAATACACGGATCACTTGATTGTTGTTATGCTATTATCTCTAGAGGAAAGTACTGGTATACTATTTAAAGAGAATCTTTTATGTATTTGAGTTCGAGATGGGGAAATTCCGTTCGAATAGTTTAAGATGAAAAATAATCTGATCACGAGATCGGAATTTCTCAATCTCGACCTTAGTCGAGTCATTAATAATTTTTCTAGCATATAATTTACGAAAAAATATCGGAAACACTACTATTACTATGTAAGATTTTGCTAGCTGATTAATACAAGACATGAAACGATAAAAAGTAACGTATCACTCACTTCAGAATGTGAACCTACGCGACATACTAAAACAACGATTTTTCTCTTTATATATACTTCTTTTCATAAAAATAATAGGGTCCATCATATACAAATCTTTTTTGTCGTTTTTACTAAATTATGACCTTTGCCAATCAAAAAAGTAGTCCCCGTTCAGTTAATATATGCTACACGTCTGCGCACATGGTGCAAAATGGAAAAAAATATCATACCGTACCACTAATTCAGTGAGATAAATATAACACTTATATGAGAAAAAAAATCTATAGTCATATAAGTAACATGATGTTTTGCGGTATTATGGCATCACTTGAGAAAATTTATAGAATTGGTATATGATATATAAGATATAAAAACATAAAAGGATATTTATGATATTTATAATTTTGATAACTTAATGTGTTATGTTGTTAGAGTATCACTAAAAAAAGGAATGACGTAATGTATGCGGTATATAATGTAAAATTTTAATGCATAACAACATATATTGTAGAACGTTTAAGTATCTTTTCAAATGGAGAAATAGCAAATGATAAATATTTATATTAAATTCCAAACCTCAATATCATATTTCACGTGTTAAGAGATTTGGTAACGATTAATAGCATTGGTTATATATAACCAAATATTATCATAGAATCACTAAGAATGCGTCATCTTGACACATCAAAGTTTGTGTGTGGCAAAATTTGATAATTTTTCACAATAATAGATGAAGGAAATTAATTTGTAATTTCAGTTAAAGTCAGTTTTATTTCCTGTAGCCGATTACTGAATTGCCGAGTACTAAAATTCAGTTCAGTTATTTTATATAATTTATAACAATTAAAACAATAAACAATTAACTAAAAGCTACTGAGTAAAAGACTACATAATACACTGGGTTTAACAATTTTTCGTGTTTTTTTTAATTTAAAACAGAAAAAGAAGGACTTCTATTGATTTAACAATTTTTTTTAAAAATATGACATAAGAATTAATGTTTTTTGTTGTAAAGAAGAAGTCATACCGAACCAAAAAAGGAACGATTTTGCAATTGCAACATAGATGAAATCTTACTTTCAAAATTTTTAAAGCAAATTGAATTTGATTACTTCCTTTTAGATTATTTTCTTCTATTTCAGAAGTTTTTGTACAACGAACCCGGCAGAACTTCTGGTACCTTTTTTTTAACAGGACCGGACAGTGTTTGATACCTTTAACATTTACCAGTTTCGGGAAGAGCACAAGATTTAAGTCCTCATTTATCTTTTTTAACTGGACCGGACAGTTTTTGATAGACTCTTGTCATGTGCTATACTTTATTGAATAATTTTTTTATTATCTTATTGAATTATTTCATTGAAATTCGGAGGTAGCACTTGGCAGTCCGAAAAGTTTGATAGATAAAAAACTTAGGCCAAACAGATGAAAAATAACGAATCGAAAGTTCCAAATTTGTATAAATTCAAATGCAGCTAAGGAATGCTTTGCACGCGTGAACAGACCTTAGTATTAAATAAATTTCAAAAATCAAAACGGCTGAAAACTTCAATAAATGGTATATTTTCTGTTTATTTTGTGTGAACGGAAGTAGTTAACGCCGCTTTCAAGATTATTCATTTCGCATTAACGCAGGCAGTTCACTTAAAATGAAAATAAAAATTGTTGGTTCAATATTTTGCATTTATTCGTCATTCGGTGATGTGTATTGTCATTTCTGTAAGTGCTAGTCAGGTCATAATTCAATGCTAAAGAATTTACTTTTATCTGTAATCTATCTGACATTGTTTATACATGCCACAGTCAAGCAAAATAGGTGTACAGGTTTCAACTACAGATGTTTATTTCGCCTGTAGCGTCACGCCAATTTTGCGGAATTTTTAAAAGCCACAGACCGGGTCGTTTTTTTTTTTTTTTTTTTTTTTTTTTTGACATTTAATGTAGATTTTCTGCAACATATCAAAAATATAAAAATACCATTTTTCTGTAAAATCTCAAAATATTTTTGAACCAAAGTTCAAGTTCATAGCCATAGTGGTCATTGAAAACGGGTGAATTTAACAGGCATCCAGCTGTCAAGATTATTGATCCGTTTGCCAGGTGTTCATTTGACCTTTGACCTGAAAGAAACATCATCATTGTTGATCGGAAGAGTGCATGCACAATTTCGCGGAATTTTTATAAATCACAAACAGGATCGACTTTGAGCATTTATTGTGAAACATAAAAAAAATATAAAATTACCGTTTTGTTCGTAATATCAGAAAGTATTTTGGACCGACTTTCAAGTTGATAACTTGAATAGCGTTTAAGCACGAACTGTTTAATGCAGAAATTTGGTATGGAAGAATTCCATTCAGGCAGCACGCGCTAAGTCGCGAACTTTTGCATTGTAAATGATAGGGTCCAAATAAAACACTTACTGTGGATTTTGTGTACAAGATAGAAAAAATCTGAAAATACAGTTTTATCCGTAACATCTTAAAGAATTTTTCGTCTGTTGACATAAAATTGATAGCTAGCACGGTTATCGAACTAGAGTGGTTTAAACAGAATTTTGGTTTGACAAACTTGTCACAAGTGCGATTTTAGCATCTTTGGCCTAAAAAATTAAGTATGATCCAGATTTTTCACGAAAATTTTAATCTAGCCAGATCGCTAGATCGTATTTGACTCCATAAACTCTGAACATTTTTTAAAAAAAATTATAATCTGCTTCATGTTTTCCTCAAAGTCGCGATTATATGCGGCAGATTAGCTAATTTTAGCAAGCTTTATCATTCCACTCTCAGAGATAGTTCCGAATTAAAATTCGTAACTCCTCTAGATCGTTCCATTATTTACTTTCTTGAGACTAGTCGTAACTTAAAATCGGGATAATACAATTAAGTATTTCTGTTGAAAGGAAGCTGTTGTTGCTACGAGAATTTAACATTTCAAAAATGATGTTTACATAGGAAGTGATGTTTTTGATGACGAATTTCGTCGAATACGCAAAAGAATATACCATTTGTTTTGTGTTTGGACATGTAAAACCCCGAAGCAGTAACAGTTTTCTTTCTACCTACATAATACATGGAAAGTGATTTTCAGTTCCCACTATACTCAATGTAGCAATAAAATGCATTTTTATTCAAGTAAATTTGATTTTCTATGAAAATTAATCAAAATTAACTGTCACAAACACACTGCCAAAAGTAGCGACTAATTTGGCTTTATATTTAATCCTGTTCAAAGTAAGATTTTTTTCTTTTTCTTAGGCAAAGAAATAGGCACAATTCACTGTCACAAACACAGTGGCCGCAACTCAAGTACGTTACTTATTCAACATTCATTTACTTATTCAACATTGAATAAGTAACTAACTTGAGATCTAGTTTCATAATCAAGTAAGTTACTTATTCAACATTCAACACATTTATGAAATACAATACAATACAGATATAGCCTAAACAACTCCGTGTACAAAATTGATTGTTGTCATTTTGATGCCATTACCGACTCAAATTACCACCCTAGATATAACTGAGATTGAAAGGGGATATTAGGATAACAAGTCGGTGCTTTCCAAAAACTCATTTTATTAACTCTAGTACATATATAGACGAAAATGAACTCTAGTACATATATAGACGAATATCGATGAATGATTGTTACTTTGTTAGCCTTAGTTATCATGTTTAATATCATCTAGGTTAAAAGAGGAATACAGGGGTAACCAGGGAGTAATTACGCGAAAAGAGGAATACAGGGGTAACCAGGGAGTAATTACGCGAAAAGAAGAATACAGGGGTAACCAGGGAGTAATTACGCGAAAAGAGGAATACAGGGGTAACCAGGGAGTAATTACGCGAAAAGAGGAATACAGCGGTAACCAGGGAGTAATTACGCGAAAAGAGGAATACAGGGGTAACCGGGGAGTAATTACGCGAAAAGAAGAATACAGGGGTAACCAGGGAGTAATTACGCGAAAAGAGGAATACAGGGGTAACCAGGGAGTAATTACGCGAAAAGAAGAATACAGGGGTAACCAGGGAGTAATTACGCGAAAAGAGGAATACAGGGGTAACCAGGGAGTAATTACGCAAAATTTGTCCCTAAACCAGTAAACCGAAATGTGTCAATGATTGTTCGTTCCTCTTAGATGCATTGACGTAGGTTTCGTGTACACAATTCTATGACGCCATTTTATTTCCATAGGCTACCTTAATTATCACATTAAACATCATCAAAATTGAATGAAACCAGAGGCAACATCTGTTACAAATCTCCCTATGATATAATAATACTAACATGTATGAACAAATGTTCGTTACTCTTACAGGCATCGATAATATAATACGGACATGTATAAACGAATGTTTGGTGCTGTTAAAGACATTGACAGAAGTTGTGTGTACAAAATTGTTTGATACCATTTTGTTGCCAGTGTCAAACTTCATTATCATGTTCAATATCATTATGATTGAAAGAGGACTACTAGGGTAACCATCGAGTCATTTAGCGTGATTTAGCCCTATAATAAAATACAGACATGTACAAACGAATGTTTGGTGCTGTTATAGGCATTGACAAAAGTTGCGTGTAAAAAATTGTTTGATGCCATTTTGTTGCCAGTTTGAATCTTCATTATCGTGTTCAATATCATTATGATTGAAAGAGGACTTCTATGGTAACCATAGAGTCATTAAGCATGATTTGCCCCGATAATATAATACAGACATGTATAAAGGAATGTTCGTTGCTGTTATAGGCATTTACAGAAGTTGCGTGTACAAAATTGTTTGATGCCATTTTGTTACCAGTGTCAACCTTCATTAATATGTTCAATATCATATTGATTGAAAGAGGACTACTAGGGTAACCTAGAGTCATTAAGCATGTTTTGTCCCGATAATATAATACAGCCATGTATAAACGAATGTTCGTTGCTGTTATAGGCATTGATAGAAGATGCGTGTACAAAATTGTTTGATGCCATTTTGTTGCCAGTGTCAGCCTTCATTATCATGTTCAATATTATTATGATTGAAAGAGGGCAACCATAGAGTCATCAAGAGTGTTTTGTCCCGTTTATATAATACAGACATGTATAAAACAATGTTCGTTGCTGTTATAGGCATTTACAGAAGTTGCGTGTACAAAATTGTTTGATGCCATTTTGTTGCCAGTGTTAACCGTCATTATCATGTTCAATATTATTATGATTGAAAGAGGGCAACCATAGAGTCATTACGAATGTTTTGTCCCGATTATAAAATACAGACATGTATAAAGGAATGTTCGTTGCTGTTATAGGCATTCACAGAAGTTGCGTGTACAAAATTGTTTGATGCCATTTTGTTGCCAGTGTCAACCTCCATTAACATGTTCAATATCATTATGATTGAAAGAGGACTACTATGGTAACCATAGAGTCATTGAGCATGATCTGTCGCAATGATATAATACGGACTTGTATAAACGAATGTATGTTTCTGTTATAGGCATTTACAGAAGTTGCGTGTACAAAATTGTTTGATGCCATTTTGTTGCCAGTGTCAACCTTCATTATCATGTTCAATATGATTATGATTGAAAGAGGACTACTAGGATAACCATAGAGTCATTAAGCATGATTTGTCCCGATTATATAATACAGACATTTATAAACGAATGTTCCTTGCTTTTATAGGCATTTACAGAACTTGCGTGTACAAAATTGTTTGATGCAATTTTGTTGCCAGTGTCAACCGTCATTATCATGTTCAATATTATTATGATTGAAAGAGGGCAACTAGGGTAACATTCGAGTCATTAAGAATGTTTTGTCACGATAATATAATACGATCATTTATAAACGAATTTTTATTGCTGTTATAGGCATTTACAGAAGTTGCGTGTACAAAATTGTTTCATGCCATTTTGTTGCTAGTGTAAACCTTCATTATCATGTCCAATATGAATATGATTGAAAGAGGACTACTAGGGTTACCATAGAGCCATTAAGCATGATCTTTCCCGCTTATATAATACGGACTTGTATAAACAAATGTTCGTTGCTGTTATAGGCATTGACAGAAGTTGCGTGTTCAAAATTGTTTGATGCCATTTTGTTGCCAGTGTCAACCTCCTTTATCATGTTCAATATCATAGTGATTGAAAGAGGACTACTATGGAAACCATCGAGTCATTAAGCATGTTTTGTCCCGATAATATAATACAGCCATGTATAAACGAATGTTCGTTGCTGTTATAGGCATTTACAGAACTTGCGTGTACAAAATTGTTTGATGCCATTTTGTTGCCAGTGTCTATCTCCATTATTATGTGCGATATCATTATGATTGAAAGAGGACTACTAAGGTAACCATCGAGTCTTAAGAATGTTCTGTCACGATAATATAATACGATCATGTATAAACGAATGTTTGTTATTGTTATAGGCATTGACAGAAGTTGCGTGTACAAAATTGTTTGATGCCATTTTGTTGCCAGTGTAAACCTTCATTATCATGTCCAATACAAGTGTGATTGAAAGAGGACTACTAGGGTAACCATAGAGTCATTAAGCATGATCTGTCCCGATTATATAATACGGACTTGTATAAACGAATGTTTGTTATTGTTATATGCATTTACAGAAGATGCGTGTACAAAATTGTTTGATGCCATTTTGTTGCCAGTGTAAATCTTCATTATCATGTCCAATACAAGTATGATTGAAAGAGGACTACTAGGGTAACCATAGAGTCATTAAGCATGATCTGTCCCGATAATTTAATACGGACTTGTATAAACGAATGTATGTTCCTGTTATAGGCATTGACAGAAGTTGCGTGTACAAAATTGTTTGATGCCAATTAGTTGCCAGTGTGAACCTTCATTATCATGTTCAATATCATTATGATTGAAAGAGGAATACTAGGGTAACCATAGAGTCATTAAACATGATCTGTCCCGATAATATAATACAGCCATGTATAAACGAATGTTCGTTGCTGTTATAGGCATTTACAGAAGTTGCGTGTATAAAATTGTTTGATGCCATTTTGTTGCCAGTGTCAACCTTCATTATAATGTTCAATATTATTATGATTGAAAGAGGGCAACCATAGAGGCATAAAGAATGTTTTGTCTCGATTATATAATACAGACATGTATAAAGGAATGTTCGTTGTTGTTATAAGCATTTATAGAACTTGCGTGTACAAAATTGTTTAATGCCATTTTCTTGCCAGTGTCAACTGTCATTATTATTTTCAATATCATTATGATTGAAAGAGGACTACTAGGGTAACAATCGAGTCATTAAGAATGTTTTGTCACGAAAATATAATACGATCATGTATAAACGAATTTTTGTTGCTGTTATAGACATTTACAGAAGTTACGTATACAAAATTGTTTGATGCCATTTTGTTGCCAGTGTCTATCTTCATTACCATGTCCAATATCAATATGATTGAAAGAGGACTACTAGGGTAACCATAGAGTCATTAAGCATGATCTGTCCCGATTATATAAAACGGACTTGTATAAACAAATGTGCGTTGCTGTTATAGGCTTTGACAGAAGTTGCGTGTACAAAATTCTTTGATGCCATTTTGTTGCCAGTGTCAACTTTCATGACCATGTTCAATATCATTATGATTGAAAGATTACTACTGGGGTAACCATAGAGGCATTAAGCATGATCTGTCCCGATAATATAATACACCCATGTATAAACGAATGTTTGTTGCTGTTAAAGGCATTTACAGAAGTTGCGTGTACAAAATTGTTTGATGCCATTTTGTTGCCAGTGTCAATCTTCATTAACATGTTCAATATCATAATGATTGAAAGAGGACTACTAGGGTAACCATAGAGTCATTAAGCATGTTCTGTCTCGAGAATATAATACGGACTTGTATAAACGAATGTTTGTTGTTGTTATAGGCATTTACAGAAGTTGCGTGTACAAAATTGTTTGATGCGATTTAGTTGCCAGTGTCAACCTTCATTAACATGTTCAATATCATAATGATTGAAAGAGGACTACTAGGGAAAACATAGAGTTATATCATGATTTGTCCCGATAAAATAATACAGCCATTTATAAACCAATAATCGTTGCAGTTATAGCCATTCACAGAAGTTGCTTGTACAAAATTGTTTGATGCCATTTAGTTGCCAGTGTCTATCTTCATTATTATGTGCAATATCATTATGATTGAAAGAGGACTACTAGGGAAAACATAGAGTTATATCATGATTTGTCCCGATAATATAATACAGACATGTATAAACGAATGTTCGTTGCTGTTATAGGCATTGACAGAAGTTGCGTGTTCAAAATTGTTTGATGCCATTTTGTTGCCAGTGTCAACCTTCATTATAATGTTCAATATTATTATGATTGAAAGAGGGCAACCATAGAGGCATTAAGAATGTTTTGTCTCGGTTATATAATAGAGACATGTATAAAGGAATGTTCGTTGTTGTTATCGGCATTTACAGAACTTGCGTGTACAAAATTGTTTGATGCCATTTTGTTGCCAGTGTCAACTGTCATTATTATGTTCAATATCAATATGACTGAAAGAGGACTACTAGGGAAACAATCGAGTCATTAAGACTGTTTTGTCACGATAATATAATACGATCATGTATAAACGAATTTTTGTTGTTGTTATAGGCATTTACAAAAGTTGCGTGTACAAAATTGTTTGATGCCATTTTGTTGCCAGTGTTAACTTTCATTATCATGTTCAATATCATTATGATTTAAAGAGGACTTCTAGGGTAACCATAGAGTCATTAAGCATGATCTGTCCCGATTATATAAAACGGACTTGTATAAACAAATGTGCGTTGCTGTTATAGGCATTGACAGAAGTTGCGTGTACAAAATTGTTTGATGCCATTTTGTTGCCAGTGTCAACCTTCATTATCATGTTCAATATCATTATGATTGAAAGAGGACTACTAGGGTAACCATAGAGTCATTAAGCATGATTTGTCCCGATAATATAATACAGACTTGTATAAACGAATGTATGTTCCTGTTATAGGCATTGACAGAAGTTGCGTGTACAAAATTGTTTGATGCCAATTAGTTGCCAGTGTGAACCTTCATTATCATGTTCAATATCATTATGATTGAAAGAGGAATACTAGGGTAACCATAGAGTCATTAAACATGATCTGTCCCGATAATATAATACAGCCATGTATAAACGAATGTTCGTTGCTGTTATAGGCATTTACAGAAGTTGCGTGTACAAAATTGTTTGATGCCATTTTGTTGCCAGTGTCAACCTTCATTATAATGTTCAATATTATTATGATTGAAAGAGGGCAACCATAGAGGCATAAAGAATGTTTTGTCTCGATTATATAATACAGACATGTATAAAGGAATGTTCGTTGTTGTTATAAGCATTTATAGAACTTGCGTGTACAAAATTGTTTAATGCCATTTTCTTGCCAGTGTCAACTGTCATTATTATTTTCAATATCATTATGATTGAAAGAGGACTACTAGGGTAACAATCGAGTCATTAAGAATGTTTTGTCACGAAAATATAATACGATCATGTATAAACGAATTTTTGTTGCTGTTATAGACATTTACAGAAGTTACGTATACAAAATTGTTTGATGCCATTTTGTTGCCAGTGTCTATCTTCATTACCATGTCCAATATCAATATGATTGAAAGAGGACTACTAGGGTAACCATAGAGTCATTAAGCATGATCTGTCCCGATTATATAAAACGGACTTGTATAAACAAATGTGCGTTGCTGTTATAGGCTTTGACAGAAGTTGCGTGTACAAAATTCTTTGATGCCATTTTGTTGCCAGTGTCAACTTTCATGACCATGTTCAATATCATTATGATTGAAAGATTACTACTGGGGTAACCATAGAGGCATTAAGCATGATCTGTCCCGATAATATAATACACCCATGTATAAACGAATGTTTGTTGCTGTTAAAGGCATTTACAGAAGTTGCGTGTACAAAATTGTTTGATGCCATTTTGTTGCCAGTGTCAATCTTCATTAACATGTTCAATATCATAATGATTGAAAGAGGACTACTAGGGTAACCATAGAGTCATTAAGCATGTTCTGTCTCGAGAATATAATACGGACTTGTATAAACGAATGTTTGTTGTTGTTATAGGCATTTACAGAAGTTGCGTGTACAAAATTGTTTGATGCGATTTAGTTGCCAGTGTCAACCTTCATTAACATGTTCAATATCATAATGATTGAAAGAGGACTACTAGGGAAAACATAGAGTTATATCATGATTTGTCCCGATAAAATAATACAGCCATTTATAAACCAATAATCGTTGCAGTTATAGCCATTCACAGAAGTTTCTTGTACAAAATTGTTTGATGCCATTTAGTTGCCAGTGTCTATCTTCATTATTATGTGCAATATCATTATGATTGAAAGAGGACTACTAGGGAAAACATAGAGTTATATCATGATTTGTCCCGATAATATAATACAGACATGTATAAACGAATGTTCGTTGCTGTTATAGGCATTGACAGAAGTTGCGTGTTCAAAATTGTTTGATGCCATTTTGTTGCCAGTGTCAACCTTCATTATAATGTTCAATATTATTATGATTGAAAGAGGGCAACCATAGAGGCATTAAGAATGTTTTGTCTCGGTTATATAATAGAGACATGTATAAAGGAATGTTCGTTGTTGTTATAGGCATTTACAGAACTTGCGTGTACAAAATTGTTTGATGCCATTTTGTTGCCAGTGTCAACTGTCATTATTATGTTCAATATCAATATGACTGAAAGAGGACTACTAGGGAAACAATCGAGTCATTAAGACTGTTTTGTCACGATAATATAATACGATCATGTATAAACGAATTTTTGTTGTTGTTATAGGCATTTACAAAAGTTGCGTGTACAAAATTGTTTGATGCCATTTTGTTGCCAGTGTTAACCTTCATTATCATGTTCAATATCATTATGATTTAAAGAGGACTTCTACGGTAACCATAGAGTCATTAAGCATGATCTGTCCCGATTATATAAAACGGACTTGTATAAACAAATGTGCGTTGCTGTTATAGGCATTGACAGAAGTTGCGTGTACAAAATTGTTTGATGCCATTTTGTTGCCAGTGTCAACCTTCATTATCATGTTCAATATCATTATGATTGAAAGAGGACTACTAGGGTAACCATAGAGTCATTAAGCATGATTTGTCCCGATAATATAATACAGACATGTATAAACGAATGTGCGTTGCTGTTATAGGCATTTACAGAACTTGCGTGTACAAAATTGTTTGATGCCATTTTCTTGCCAGTGTCAACCATCATTATAATGTTCAATATCATTATGATTGAAAGA
This sequence comes from Tegillarca granosa, assembly GCA_029721355.1. Taxonomy (NCBI): domain Eukaryota; kingdom Metazoa; phylum Mollusca; class Bivalvia; order Arcoida; family Arcidae; genus Tegillarca; species Tegillarca granosa. Next base: position 22,202,837 of record CM056608.1, read on the forward strand.
GGACTACTAGGGTAACAATCGAGCTTTAGGAATGTTCTGTCACGATAATATAATACGATCATACATAAACGAATGTTTGTTGTTGTTATAGGCATTTACAGAAGTTGCGTGTACAAAATTGTTTGATGCCGTTTTGTTGCCAGTGTCAACTTTCATTAACATGTTCAATATCATAATGATTGAAAGAGGACTACTAGGGTAACCATAGAGTCATTAAGCATGTTTTGCCCCGATAATATAATACAGACATGTATAAACGAATGTATGTTTCTGTTGTAGGCATTGACAGAAGTTGCGTGTACAAAATTGTATGCCATTTTGTTGCCAGTGTCAACCTTCATTATCATGTTCAATATTATTATGATTGAAAGAGGACTACTAGGGTAACAACAGAAGCATTAAGCATGATCTGTCCCGATAATATAATAAACCCATGTATAAACGAATGTTCGTTGCTGTATATGCATTTACAGAAGTTGCGTGTACAAAACTGTTTGATGCCATTTTGTTGCCAGTTTGAATCTTCATTATCGTGTTCAATATCATTATGATTGAAAGAGGACTTCTATGGTAACCATAGAGTCATTAAGCATGATTTGCCCCAAAAATATAATACAGACATGTATAAAGGAATGTTCGTTGCTGTTAAAGGCATTTACAGAAGTTGCGTGTACAAAATTGTTTGATGCCATTTTGTTACCAGTGTCAACCTTCATTAATATGTTCAATATCATAATGATTGAAAGAGGACTACTAGGGTAACCTAGAGTCATTAAGCATGTTTTGTCCCGATAATATAATACAGACATGTATAAACGAATGTGCGTTGCTGTTATAGGCATTTACAGAACTTGCGTGTACAAAATTGTTTGATGCCATTTTCTTGCCAGTGTCAACCATCATTATAATGTTCAATATCATTATGATTGAAAGAGGACTACTAGGGTAACAATCGAGCTTTAGGAATGTTCTGTCACGATAATATAATACGATCATACATAAACGAATGTTTGTTGTTGTTATAGGCATTTACAGAAGTTGCGTGTACACAATTGTTTGATGCCGTTTTGTTGCCAGTGTCAACTTTCATTAACATGTTCAATATCATAATGATTGAAAGAGGACTACTAGGGTAACCATAGAGTCATTAAGCATGTTTTGCCCCGATAATATAATACAGACATGTATAAACGAATGTATGTTTCTGTTGTAGGCATTGACAGAAGTTGCGTGTACAAAATTGTATGCCATTTTGTTGCCAGTGTCAACCTTCATTATCATGTTCAATATTATTATGATTGAAAGAGGACTACTAGGGTAACAATAGAAGCATTAAGCATGATCTGTCCCGATAATATAATAAACCCATGTATAAACGAATGTTCGTTGCTGTATATGCATTTACAGAAGTTGCGTGTACAAAACTGTTTGATGCCATTTTGTTGCCAGTTTGAATCTTCATTATCGTGTTCAATATCATTATGATTGAAAGAGGACTTCTATGGTAACCATAGAGTCATTAAGCATGATTTGCCCCGAAAATATAATACAGACATGTATAAAGGAATGTTCGTTGCTGTTAAAGGCATTTACAGAAGTTGCGTGTACAAAATTGTTTGATGCCATTTTGTTACCAGTGTCAACCTTCATTATCATGTCCAATACAAGTGTGATTGAAAGAGGACTACTAGGGTAACCATAGAGTCATTAAGCATGATCTGTCCCGATAATATAATACGGACTTGTATAAACGAATGTTTGTTATTGTTATATGCATTTACAGAAGATGCGTGTACAAAATTGTTTGATGCCATTTTGTTGCCAGTGTAAATCTTCATTATCATGTCCAATACAAGTATGATTGAAAGAGGACTACTAGGGTAACCATAGAGTCATTAAGCATGATCTGTCCCGATAATATAATACGGACTTGTATAAACGAATGTATGTTCCTGTTATAGGCATTGACAGAAGTTGCGTGTACAAAATTGTTTGATGCCAATTAGTTGCCAGTGTGAACCTTCATTATCATGTTCAATATCATTATGATTGAAAGAGGAATACTAGGGTAACCATAGAGTCATTAAACATGATCTGTCCCGATAATATAATACAGCCATGTATAAACGAATGTTCGTTGCTTTTATAGGCATTTACAGAAGTTGCGTGTACAAAATTGTTTGATGCCATTTTGTTGCCAGTGTCAACCTTCATTATAATGTTCAATATTATTATGATTGAAAGAGGGCAACCATAGAGGCATAAAGAATGTTTTGTTTCGATTATATAATACAGACATGTATAAAGGAATGTTCGTTGTTGTTATAGGCATTTATAGAACTTGCGTGTACAAAATTGTTTAATGCCATTTTCTTGCCAGTGTCAACTGTCATTATTATTTTCAATATCATTATGATTGAAAGAGGACTACTAGGGTAACAATCGAGTCATTAAGAATGTTTTGTCACGAAAATATAATACGATCATGTATAAACGAATTTTTGTTGCTGTTATAGACATTTACAGAAGTTACGTATACAAAATTGTTTGATGCCATTTTGTTGCCAGTGTCTATCTTCATTACCATGTCCAATATCAATATGATTGAAAGAGGACTACTAGGGTAACCATAGAGTCATTAAGCATGATCTGTCCCGATTATATAAAACGGACTTGTATAAACAAATGTGCGTTGCTGTTATAGGCTTTGACAGAAGTTGCGTGTACAAAATTCTTTGATGCCATTTTGTTGCCAGTGTCAACTTCCATGACCATGTTCAATATCATTATGATTGAAAGATTACTACTGGGGTAACCATAGAGGCATTAAGCATGATCTGTCCCGATAATATAATACACCCATGTATAAACGAATGTTTGTTGCTGTTAAAGGCATTTACAGAAGTTGCGTGTACAAAATTGTTTGATGCCATTTTGTTGCCAGTGTCAATCTTCATTCACATGTTCAATATCATAATGATTGAAAGAGGACTACTAGGGTAACCATAGAGTCATTAAGCATGTTCTGTCTCGAGAATATAATACGGACTTGTATAAACGAATGTTTGTTGTTGTTATAGGCATTTACAGAAGTTGCGTGTACAAAATTGTTTGATGCGATTTAGTTGCCAGTGTCAACCTTCATTAACATGTTCAATATCATAATGATTGAAAGAGGACTACTAGGGAAAACATAGAGTTATATCATGATTTGTCCCGATAAAATAATACAGCCATTTATAAACCAATAATCGTTGCAGTTATAGCCATTCACAGAAGTTTCTTGTACAAAATTGTTTGATGCCATTTAGTTGCCAGTGTCTATCTTCATTATTATGTGCAATATCATTATGATTGAAAGAGGACTACTAGGGAAAACATAGAGTTATATCATGATTTGTCCCGATAATATAATACAGACATGTATAAACGAATGTTCGTTGCTGTTATAGGCATTGACAGAAGTTGCGTGTTCAAAATTGTTTGATGCCATTTTGTTGCCAGTGTCAACCTTCATTATAATGTTCAATATTATTATGATTGAAAGAGGGCAACCATAGAGGCATTAAGAATGTTTTGTCTCGGTTATATAATAGAGACATGTATAAAGGAATGTTCGTTGTTGTTATAGGCATTTACAGAACTTGCGTGTACAAAATTGTTTGATGCCATTTTGTTGCCAGTGTCAACTGTCATTATTATGTTCAATATCAATATGACTGAAAGAGGACTACTAGGGAAACAATCGAGTCATTAAGACTGTTTTGTCACGATAATATAATACGATCATGTATAAACGAATGTTTATTGTTGTTATAGGCATTTACAGAAGTTGCGTGTACAAAATTGTTTGATGCCGTTTTGTTGCCAGTGTCAACTTTCATTAACATGTTCAATATCATAATGATTGAAAGAGGACTACTAGGGTAACCATAGAGTCATTAAGCATGTTTTGCCCCGATAATATAATACAGACATGTATAAACGAATGTATGTTTCTGTTGTAGGCATTGACAGAAGTTGCGTGTACAAAATTGTATGCCATTTTGTTGCCAGTGTCAACCTTCATTATCATGTTCAATATTATTATGATTGAAAGAGGACTACTAGGGTAACAATAGAAGCATTAAGCATGATCTGTCCCGATAATATAATAAACCCATGTATAAACGAATGTTCGTTGCTGTATATGCATTTACAGAAGTTGCGTGTACAAAACTGTTTGATGCCATTTTGTTGCCAGTTTGAATCTTCATTATCGTGTTCAATATCATTATGATTGAAAGAGGACTTCTATGGTAACCATAGAGTCATTAAGCATGATTTGCCCCGAAAATATAATACAGACATGTATAAAGGAATGTTCGTTGCTGTTAAAGGCATTTACAGAAGTTGCGTGTACAAAATTGTTTGATGCCATTTTGTTACCAGTGTCAACCTTCATTAATATGTTCAATATCATAATGATTGAAAGAGGACTACTAGGGTAACCTAGAGTCATTAAGCATGTTTTGTCCCGATAATATAATACAGACATGTATAAACGAATGTGCGTTGCTGTTATAGGCATTTACAGAACTTGCGTGTACAAAATTGTTTGATGCCATTTTCTTGCCAGTGTCAACCATCATTATAATGTTCAATATCATTATGATTGAAAGAGGACTACTAGGGTAACAATCGAGCTTTAGGAATGTTCTGTCACGATAATATAATACGATCATACATAAACGAATGTTTGTTGTTGTTATAGGCATTTACAGAAGTTGCGTGTACAAAATTGTTTGATGCCGTTTTGTTGCCAGTGTCAACTTTCATTAACATGTTCAATATCATAATGATTGAAAGAGGACTACTAGGGTAACCATAGAGTCATTAAGCATGTTTTGCCCCGATAATATAATACAGACATGTATAAACGAATGTATGTTTCTGTTGTAGGCATTGAAAGAAGTTGCGTGTACAAAATTGTATGCCATTTTGTTGCCAGTGTCAACCTTCATTATCATGTTCAATATTATTATGATTGAAAGAGGACTACTAGGGTAACAATAGAAGCATTAAGCATGATCTGTCCCGATAATATAATAAACCCATGTATAAACGAATGTTCGTTGCTGTATATGCATTTACAGAAGTTGCGTGTACAAAACTGTTTGATGCCATTTTGTTGCCAGTTTGAATCTTCATTATCGTGTTCAATATCATTATGATTGAAAGAGGACTTCTATGGTAACCATAGAGTCATTAAGCATGATTTGCCCCGAAAATATAATACAGACATGTATAAAGGAATGTTCGTTGCTGTTAAAGGCATTTACAGAAGTTGCGTGTACAAAATTGTTTGATGCCATTTTGTTACCAGTGTCAACCTTCATTAATATGTTCAATATCATAATGATTGAAAGAGGACTACTAGGGTAACCTAGAGTCATTAAGCATGTTTTGTCCCGATAATATAATACAGCCATGTATAAACGAATGTTCGTTGCTGTTATAGGCAATGATAGAAGATGCGTGTACGAAATTGTTTGATGCCATTTTGTTGCCAGTGTCAGCCTTCATTATCATGTTCAATATTATTATGATTGAAAGAGGGCAACCATAGAGTCATTAAGAGTGTTTTTTACCGTTTATATAATACAGACATGTATAAAACAATGTTCGTTGCTGTTATAGGCATTTACAGAACTTGCATGTACAAAATTGTTTGATGCCATTTTGTTGCCAGTGTCAAACGTCATTATTATGTTGAACATCATTATGATTGAAAGAGGACTACTAGGGTAACAATCGAGTCATTAAGAATGTTCTGTCACGATAATATAATACGATCATGTATAAACGAATGCTTGTTGCTGTTATAGGCATTTGCAGAAGTTGCGTGTAGAAAATTTTTTTGATGCCATTTTGTTGCCAGTGTAAACTTTCATTAACATATTCAATATCATAATGATTGAAAGAGGACTACTAGGGTAACCGTAGAATCATTAAGCATGATCTGTCCCGATAATATAATACGGACTTGTATAAACGAATGTATGTTCCTATTATAGGCATTGACAGAAGTTGCGTGTACAAAATTGTTTGATGCCATTTAGTTGCCAGTATCAACCTTCATTATCATGTTCAATATCATTATGATTGAAAGAGGACTACTAGGGTAACCAAAGAGGCATTAAGCATGATCTGTCACGATAATATAATACAGCCATGTATAAACGAATGTTCGTTGCTGTTATAGGCATTTACAGAAGTTGCTTGTACAAAATTGTTTGATGCCATTTTGTTGCAAGTGTCAGCCTTCATTACAATGTTCAATATCATAACGATTGAAAAAGGAATACAAGGGTAAACATAGAGTTATAAGCATGATTTTGCCCCGATAATATAATACAGACATGAATAAATGAATGTTCGCTGCTGTTATAGGCATTGACGGAAGCTGCGTGTTCAAAATTATTTGATGCCATTTAATTGCCAGTGTCAACCTTCATTATCATGTTCAATATTATTATGATTGAAAGAGGGCAACCATAGAGTCATTAAGAATGTTTTTTCCCGATTATATAATACAGACATGTATAAAGGAATGTTCGTTGCTGTTATAGGCATTTACAGAACTTGCGTGTACAAAATTGTTTGATGCCATTTTGTTGCCAGTGTCAACCGTCATTATCATGTTCAATATTATTATGATTGAAAGAGGGCAACCATAGAGTCATTAAGAATGTTTTGTCCCGATTATAAAATACAGACATGTGTAAAGGAATGTTCGTTGCTGTTATAGGCATTTACAGAACTTGCGTGTACAAAATTGTTTGATACCATTTTGTTGCCAGTGTCAACCTTCATTAACATGTTCAATATTATAATGATTGAAAGAGGACTACTAGGATAACAATAGAGTCATTAAGCATGTTTTCTCCCGAGAATATAATACAGCCATATATAAACGAATGTTCGTTGCTGTAATAGGCATTTACAGAAGTTGCGTGTACAAAATTGTTTTATGCCATTTTGTTGCCAGTGTCAACCGTAATTATGTTCAATATCATTATGATTGAAAGAGGACTACTATGGTAACCATAGAGTCATTAAGCATGATCTGTCCCGATAATATAATACGGACTTGCATAAACGAATGTATGTTCCTGTTATAGGCATTGACAGAAGTTGCGTGTACAAAATTGTTTGATGCCATTTAGTTGCCAGTGTCAACCTTCATTATCATGTTCAATATCATTATGATTGAAAGAGGACTACTAGGGTAACCATAGAGTCATTAAGCATGATCTGTCCCGATAATATAATACAGCCATGTATAAACGAATGTTTTTTGCTGTTATAGGCATTTACAGAAGTTGCGTGTACAAAATTGTTTGATGCCATTTTGTTGCCAGTGTCAACCTTCATTAACATGTTCAATATCATAATGATTGAAAAAGGAATACAAGGGTAAACATAGAGTTATAAGCATGATTTGCCCCGATAATATAATACAGACATGTATAAACGAATGTTCGCTGCTGTTATAGGCATTGACGGAAGTTGCGTGTACAAAATTGTTTGATGCCATTTAGTTGCCAGTGTCAACCTTCATTATCATGTTCAATATTATTATGATTGAAAGAGGGCAACCATAGAGTCATTAAGAATGTTTTGTCCCGATTATATAATACAGACATGTATAAAGGAATGTTCGTTGCTGTTATAGGCATTTACAGAAGTTGCGTGTACAAAATTGTTTGATGCCATTTTGTTGCCAGTGTCAACCGTCATTATCATGTTCAATATTATTATGATTGAAAGAGGGCAACCATAGAGTCATTAAGAATGTTTTGTCCCGATTATAAATACAGACATGTATAAAGGAATGTTCGTTGCTGTTATAGGCATTCACAGAAGTTGCGTGTACAAAATTGTTTGATGCCATTTTGTTGCCAGTGTCAACCTCCATTAACATGTTCAATATCATTATGATTGAAAGAGGACTACTATGGTAACCATAGAGTCATTGAGCATGATCTGTCGCAATGATATAATACGGACTTGTATAAACGAATGTATGTTTCTGTTATAGGCATTTACAGAAGTTGCGTGTACAAAATTGTTTGATGCCATTTTGTTGCCAGTGTCAACCTTCATGATCATGATCAATATGATTATGATTGAAAGAGGACTACTAGGATAACCATAGAGTCATTAAGCATGATTTGTCCCGATTATATAATACAGACATTTATAAACGAATGTTCATTGCTTTTATAGGCATTTGCAGAACTTGCGTGTACAAAATTGTTTGATGCAATTTTGTTGCCAGTGTCAACCGTCATTATCATGTTCAATATTATTATGATTGAAAGAGGGCAACTAGGGTAACATTCGAGTCATTAAGAATGTTTTGTCACGATAATATAATACGATCATGTATAAACGAATTTTTATTGCTGTTATAGGCATTTACAGAAGTTGCGTGTACAAAATTGTTTCATGCCATTTTGTTGCTAGTGTAAACCTTCATTATCATGTCCAATATGAATATGATTGAAAGAGGACTACTAGGGTTACCATAGAGTCATTAAGCATGATCTTTCCCGCTTATATAATACGGACTTGTATAAACAAATGTTCGTTGCTGTTATAGGCATTGACAGAAGTTGCGTGTTCAAAATTGTTTGATGCCATTTTCTTGCCAGTGTCAACCTCCTTTATCATGTTCAATATCATAGTGATTGAAAGAGGACTACTATGGAAACCATCGAGTCATTAAGCATGTTTTGTCCCGATAATATAATACAGCCATGTATAAACGAATGTTCGTTGCTGTTATAGGCATTTACAGAACTTGCGTGTACAAAATTGTTTGATGCCATTTTGTTGCCAGTGTCTATCTCCATTATTATGTGCGATATCATTATGATTGAAAGAGGACTACTAAGGTAACCATCGAGTCTTAAGAATGTTCTGTCACGATAATATAATACGATCATGTATAAACGAATGTTTGTTATTGTTATAGGCATTGACAGAAGTTGCGTGTACAAAATTGTTTGATGCCATTTTGTTGCCAGTGTAAACCTATATTATCATGTCCAATACAAGTGTGATTGAAAGAGGACTACTAGGGTAACCATAGAGTCATTAAGCATGATCTGTCCCGATAATATAATACGGACTTGTATAAACGAATGTTTGTTATTGTTATATGCATTTACAGAAGATGCGTGTACAAAATTGTTTGATGCCATTTTGTTGCCAGTGTAAATCTTCATTAACATGTTCAATATCATAATGATTGAAAGAGGACTACTAGGGTAACCATAGAGTCATTAAGCATGATCTGTCCCGATAATATAATACGGACTTGTATAAACGAATGTATGTTCCTGTTATAGGCATTGACAGAAGTTGCGTGTACAAAATTCTTTGATGCCAATTAGTTGCCAGTGTGAACCTTCATTATCATGTTCAATATCATTATGATTGAAAGATGAATACTAGGGTAACCATAGAGTCATTAAACATGATCTGTCCCGATAATATAATACAGCCATGTATAAACGAATGTTCGTTGCTGTAATAGGCATTTACAGAAGTTGCGTGTACAAAATTGTTTGATGCCATTTTGTTGCCAGTGTCAACCTTCATTATAATGTTCAATATTATTATGATTGAAAGAGGGCAACCATAGAGGCATAAAGAATGTTTTGTCTCGATTATATAATACAGACATGTATAAAGGAATGTTCGTTGTTGTTATAGGCATTTATAGAACTTGCGTGTACAAAATTGTTTAATGCCATTTTGTTGCCAGTGTCAACTGTCATTATTATTTTCAATATCATTATGATTGAAAGAGGACTACTAGGGTAACAATCGAGTCATTAAGAATGTTTTGTCACGAAAATATAATACGATCATGTATAAACGAATTTTTGTTGCTGTTATAGACATTTACAGAAGTTACGTATACAAAATTGTTTGATGCCATTTTGTTGCCAGTGTCTATCTTCATTACCATGTGCAATATCAATATGATTGAAAGAGGACTACTAGGGTAACCATAGAGTCATTAAGCATGATCTGTCCCGATTATATAAAACGGACTTGTATAAACAAATGTGCGTTGCTGTTATAGAAGTTGCGTGTACAAAATTCTTTGATGCCATTTTGTTGCCAGTGTCAACTTTCATGACCATGTTCAATATCATTATGATTGAAAGATTACTACTGGGGTAACCATAGAGGCATTAAGCATGATCTGTCCCGATAATATAATACACCCATGTATAAACGAATGTTCGTTGCTGTTAAAGGCATTTACAGAAGTTGCGTGTACAAAATTGTTTGATGCCATTTTGTTGCCAGTGTCAATCTTCATTAACATGTTCAATATCATAATGATTGAAAGAGGACTACTAGGGTAACCATAGAGTCATTAAGCATGTTTTGTCTCGAGAATATAATACGGACTTGTATAAACGAATGTTTGTTGTTGTTATAGGCATTTACAGAAGTTGCGTGTACAAAATTGTTTGATGCGATTTAGTTGCCAGTGTCAACCTTCATTAACATGTTCAATATCATAATGATTGAAAGAGGACTACTAGGGAAAACATAGAGTTATATCATGATTTGTCCCGATAAAATAATACAGCCATTTATAAACCAATAATCGTTGCAGTTATAGCCATTCACAGAAGTTGCTTGTACAAAATTGTTTGATGCCATTTAGTTGCCAGTGTCTATCTCCATTATTATGTGCAATATCATTATGATTGAAAGAGGACTACTAGGGAAAACATAGAGTTATATCATGATTTGTCCCGATAATATAATACAGACATGTATAAACGAATGTTCGTTGCTGTTATAGGCATTGACAGAAGTTGCGTGTTCAAAATTGTTTGATGCCATTTTGTTGCCAGTGTCAACCTTCATTATAATGTTCAATATTATTATGATTGAAAGAGGGCAACCATAGAGGCATTAAGAATGTTTTGTCTCGGTTATATAATAGAGACATGTATAAAGGAATGTTCGTTGTTGTTATAGGCATTTACAGAACTTGCGTGTACAAAATTGTTTGATGCCATTTTGTTGCCAGTGTCAACTGTCATTATTATGTTCAATATCAATATGACTGAAAGAGGACTACTAAGGAAACAATCGAGTCATTAAGACTGTTTTGTCACGATAATATAATACGATCATGTATAAACGAATTTTTGTTGTTGTTATAGGCATTTACAAAAGTTGCGTGTACAAAATTGTTTGATGCCATTTTGTTGCCAGTGTTAACCTTCATTATCATGTTCAATATCATTATGATTTAAAGAGGACTTCTAGGGTAACCATAGAGTCATTAAGCATGATCTGTCCCGATTATATAAAACGGACTTGTATAAACAAATGTGCGTTGCTGTTATAGGCATTGACAGAAGTTGCGTGTACAAAATTGTTTGATGCCATTTTGTTGCCAGTGTCAACCTTCATTATCATGTTCAATATCATTATGATTGAAAGAGGACTACTAGGGTAACAATCGAGCTTTAGGGATGTTCTGTCACGATAATATAATACGATCATACATAAACGAATGTTTGTTGTTGTTATAGGCATTTACAGAAGTTGCGTGTACAAAATTGTTTGATGCCGTTTTGTTGCCAGTGTCAACTTTCATTAACATGTTCAATATCATAATGATTGAAAGAGGACTACTAGGGTAACCATAGAGTCATTAAGCATGTTTTGTCCCGATAATATAATACAGCCATATATAAACGAATAATCGTTGCTGTTATAGGCATTGACAGAAGTTGCGTGTACAAAATTGTTTGATGCCATTTTGTTGCCAGTGTCAACCTTCATTATAATGTTCAATATTATTATGATTGAAAGAGGGCAACCATAGAGTCATTAAGAATGTTTTGTCCCGATTATATAATACAGACATGTATAAACGAATGTTCGTTGCCGTTATAGGCATTGACAGAAGTTGCGTGTACAAAATTGTTTGATGCCATTTTCTTGCCAGTGTCAACCGTCATTATTATGTTCAATATCATTATGATTGAAAGAGGACTACTATGGTAACCATCGAGTCATTAAGAATGTTCTGTCACGATAATATAATACGATCATATATAAACGAATGTTTTGTTGTTGTTTTAGGCATTTACAGAAGTTGCGTGTACAAAATTGTTTTGATGCCATTTTGTTGCCAGTGTC